>BQNB010015056.1:0-65500 GCA_026074375.1 Tanacetum coccineum
TCATCCTCAACGTCATTTTCTAGGTTTTTCTTTTCGATTTTCCTAATAGCTTCTTCTTCATCTAGGTCATCATCCACCACGGGTGATGTCTTAGAGGGTGAAGGAGTTTCATCGAACGTCACATTGAGTGATTCTTCAATTTTCCTAGTGTGTTTATTAAAAATGATATAGGCTTTACTATTTTGGGAGTAGCCTAAAAAGACACCTTCGTAAGACTTTGGGCCTAACTTGGTAAGGTAGTCTTTAGTGTTTAGAATGAAGCACTTGCTTCTGAACACTCTAAAATAATCAAGAGTAGCTTTCATACCTCTCAAGATTTCATAAGGTGTTTTTCCTAAGATGGCTCTAATTAGGATTCGGTTGAGAATATATGTTAAAGTATCTACGGCGTTATCCTTAATATTTCGAATTGATCGAAAGCTTCGGCTTTATCCTTAATAAATCTAATCCAAGTATACCTAGAGTAGTCATCTACTATGACTAGGGTGTAACGGTTTCCTCCGTAACTCCGTACGGAGGATAGACCGAAGAGATCCATATGGAGAAGTTCTAAGCATCTAGTCGTTGAGACTACATTCTTAGCTTTGTGACTAGCGTGAGCTTGTTTTCCCATTTTACAAGCATCACAAAAATGTTGATCAAACTTAAGCTTAGGTAGGTTTCTAACTAATTCCTTAGAGGCCAACGATTGAATGAGACGCATATTTACGTAACCTAATCTTCTATGCCACAAGGTGGAATTCTCATCAATCGTTGCTAGACAAATTTGATCCTTTGGCTTATTTCCTAATTTCATCACATATAAGCCTTTCTTCCTAATACCTCTACCTATGACTTTACCGTCCTTAGTGATTTCACTATCATGTTCAGAGAAAGTTACTCTACACTTATTGTCACATATTTGTCCTATACTTAGCAAATTAAATCCTAAGTTATCAACATGTTCTACATTATCTATTTTGAGAGAGTCATTAAAAATCGTACATTTGCCAATGATGTTACCGCGAAGATTACTATGACATTACCTCCATTGTATGCCTTGTAAGTGGAGAAGAGTTTTCGGTTACCCGTCATATGTTTAGAGCATCCGCTATCCTTGATCCATTCGTCGGGCTCCAAGTCGACTCCAAGGCATATCTATTTATATAAGACAATAACTCAAACATTTGGTCCCCAATATCTCATGGGTCCAAAGTTGTTAGTGCCAAACATCCCTTGCATTTGATGCAATTGGTTGGGATGTGAGAATGGAAGACACATTTCCCATGGCATGTAACTTTGACGTGGAAAGTTGTTCCAACTTACGGGAAAGCCATGAGGTTGGTTTTGTCGACCAACGTGTCTTTTTGGTTGCGGTGTTTTAGGACGAGAATAATTATTATTGACTCTTCTAGGAGGTGGAGTTTTTGATCTAAAATTGAGTTTTGAAAATCCAACTCCGGGTTTAGATAATGGCTTATAGAATTGTTTAACTTCATTGTCACTAGCAACAGGAACTTTGACTTTGTTTACAATTATGTGTTTTGGTCTAGGACCCAAAATGGATTTTTGAAAAGACACAGTTTTCTCAGATCCAGGCGTTGCTGGTGGCGGTCCCATATTTATTTTGGGGGCCGCCTGAACATTAAGGGGGCCGCCCATATTTATGGGACCTCCATCAGGAGACGCCTTTTTCTGAGCTTTTACAAATTTTATTTCCTTAGTTCCACTAGATGATGCTTCAAATGAATTAAACCCTAAACCTAATTTATCACCGGAGGGTTTTTGATTATTTAACATTTCATTCAAGCAATGTGTACTCTTTTCAAATTTGTTTAATCTAGTAGATTCTTCTTTGAGCTTTTCATTTTCAATTTTAAGTGTATGACACTTTGCACAATCAATATCAACTCCCTTGTTTTTCTCGAGTGTGGACAATTTATCTTTTAATTCTCTAAGCTCATTTTCTAGACTATTTCTAGTAGCTTTTAACTTTTTGTTTTTAGTGATTATCTTTAGACTCATTTTGCATAACTTATCATATTCGTTGTCTAAAGCTATATCATCCAATGATGAGTTTTCCTCACTAAAGTATGATGATCGGAACATACCTTCACTTGATGCTGAGCTTAACAAGACATGTTTCTTCTTTTGACAATTATCATCATCTTCTTCAAACCGCTATCGCTCCAAATCCTTCGACAAAACTTTTTGGTTCTTATCTTTTGGTGGTTTTGGGATATTCACCAATAAATGATTTGGTCGTCCAACATCTAAAGTATTTTCCTATCACCTTATTGTTCCTTTTCCATCATGACTTCATTGAACTCCTTTATGACGTTCCGGAGGCTTGGCTCACAAACTACATCTTCTTTTAAAAACTCTTGAGTCTCTTACCGCCATGAAACACTTCGTCTATCACTACCTAAAGTCGAGACATTTTCATCCAAATTCTTTCTTACCTTAAAGCAATAATTTTCTTTCAAACTTTTTGCTTTGACTATCAATACGTTCTTGATGATCCATTTCGTGAACCTTGAAGGTTCCCGAATGAGTTTCATCAAGAGATAGAGATGTTAATCTTTTGACCTCTTCAACAGCCGTGACATTATGCTCTCCCTTTACAGAGTTAGATCTCTTTCCTTATGTAGATTCTTACATAGAATATATGCTTCATCAAGAAGCTTTAAGACTAGTAATCATAGTATTAAATCTAGCAAAAACACATCAATATATTCGTCTTCGAAATGACGAATGTTATGAATTGTTGAACCAAGAAGTCGATCTTATAATCGTTTGTCTTGGCTATTACCTTGATTGTGATTAACACCGTTTTTCCAATTTCTTGTATTGTCGTGTAACACATGAAAATACTTTCATAGTCTTTTCTAGACAAAGCATTGTAAATAACATGTTGCTTCATTATTGTTTCGCAAGTCCCTTTTTGAGATCAACGGTTTGTTTTTCCAAAAGGGCTAACCTCATCTACTTTGGATTTCGGATTTTGTATAATAGTTGAAAATCACCATTGGTAATAACATGCCAAAAGAACAAGATCATTTTGATTATCATATGTCTCGAATCTATTTTTCAAAAAATAAAACTATCGCTTTCAAAGAGTTGTTGTCTTTGCAAGATTGCCTCTTCTAGATATTTGTCGACGAGCGCGCGAGCGTCGAGCCAGAGAAAAAATAATAAGGATTCAGCTTTAAAATATAGTATATTTTAAAAATCTTGAGTGACCTTGCTCTGATACCAATTATGGAAACTAGAAGGGGGGAGGGTTGAATAGTTTACATATTTGTTTTACGTTTTAAAAGTTTACTTTCAAAAATGTATAGATCCGGGTTATATGTTTAATCAAATCACAATATGAACAAGCAATAACTATCTAAACAAAATCTAAATAACAATAATAATAATGTAAAAGGATAAGGAAAAAAACAACCAAACCAGGACACCGAGATTTTATAGTAGTTCGGCTACGAAGCACCTCTTCACCTTACTCCACTCCCCGAGTATCCTACTCGAGATTTCCACTATGTCAACACGCTCTTTTTAGGCGGAGATAACCGTTACACGTCGCTTACGTTATTTCCGACACTAATCTAAATGTCGGTCCTAATATTATTTAGAACCACTATCACTTCACAAGATATACACACTCACAGATCTACACTATTCAATCTACACAATATCCAAATTACACAAATAACACCAGAAACAATACAATAAGTTTTGTGCACTAAGAAGAAAAGAGGAAAGAAATCAACTAATTAACACTTTGTTTCTTTGACGAATACGAGTGTTATTCTCTGCACTTGATATGAAAGGAAGAGAAGAGAAGAAGATATTAGATCACCTTGAAACCAAATCTAAGTATGATATGATCAAGATTTTAGTGAGAAAAAGAAGGTTAGTGTGAAAAGAAAAGACTAAACAATTTTCGTGCAAAGATGAATGTTTTTTCCTGCGCTGAATGGAGCAGTATTATGGAAGTAGAATCCCAAGGAGCTCTCTGGGGGCGGTCCTGGCGGTCCCTTATATATAAGGAGGCTGCCATGCCTATAAGGGGGTTGTCGCCTAGACTTCGCTCCCTTTTTGTCTTTTTGTGGGGAAGGTTGTATCTGGTGTAGAAGCTTCCGTTTTGGGGGGAAAATTTGAATTTCAAATTTGAATTTCAATTTTTATGTTTTTAATAAAACCTTTTATTTTAATTAGAGAATATTTTGTAAATGTATTTTTGAGAAAATACTTTTATAGAATTAAAAGTGAGGATTAAGAAAAAAATATTTTCTTGATCACTAATCATGCTTAATTATTTTGTTTGTCCATACCTTAAGTGATCATTAATTTTAGAAATGAAATTTTACCTTTAATAATTTGTAAACGTTTATTTTTATTGTAAATGTTTTTATATTTTGTTATTATCAAAACATTAAGAGGTCGAAAAATATAAATAACGTTTTTAGGCATTATTTGTATTAACACGTTCCAATAAATTAAAAATGATAGTTTTATAGTGTCGAAGTTCTTAAAAATAAACAATTTAATTTAGAGTGAGCATCATGTGAAGTTTATGATAGCGAAGAGCAAAGTTTTTCCAGTAGAGTATAAAAAAAAGTAATAAATGATTAAAAAAAGGATGAAATGTAGTGTGAATTAGAGTAGTGTGGAGCCACTGAATGGTTTTGCATGCTTTTGGCCCTACATGATCCAAAGGCTTTCCAAATAGTACAGTGACATCTATTTTTCTAACAAACAATATTATCATTGACTGATTCATTGGTTGTGCTCTTAATGTTCCAATTCAAAGGCTATCAAACAGCCCCTATATTACTCTTTTGATTTTCATACATATTGATTATTGTTTATTCATGTTTTTATACTTACATTATGTATTTTTACACATAAACATCTTGATTATAAAGTTATATCACAAACTAGTATACTTTTATAAATAAGTGCAAAGAAATCAAGAACACTACTTACTTATGATTTTTAAACATGTGGTTAGGTTTATAATTCATAAACTAGCTTATTTGATCTTATAATTATTTCAATGACATTAAGAGATTGGATGGAAAACTAGTGGATGATTGTTGTTTGGAATGTGGTTGAAATACTATAACTAGTAGATTTTGTTGTGTAATAACAACGGAGTAATATGATAGATAAAAAGTAGCAGCAAAACACCCCCTAGGGACACCAATATATAGCAGTAGATTCATAAATTTTGTAAAGTTAAAACCTTAAAAATGTGTTACTATGTCTCAATACGATTCCGTGCATATAAAGAACTCGAAAAATGGATGTAAAACGAAGAAGTTATGGCCAAAACTAGATTTGAAACAATACCGACAAAATAGTTTTTCGGCAAAAGTTGATAGAATTTTATTTTGTGTTTTTAACTATTTTTAGGTCCGAATCGGCTTAAGTACAAAATTAGAAACTTTTTTAGAATGATTTTTCGCTATAAGGACGCGAGTTTTGAGGCCTGAATGTGTACAACAGATGAGTAAAACTTAAACAAAAGTTGGACTATTTTTCGGACATTGGTATAAAAAATTTTGCATAATTTTCCTGACATGAATAGTAAAATTATATTTTTGGACATTTTTGGTCCGTTTGAACTATAAAAACCTTAGGAAATAATATAGCATCACTTATATAATATTTATACGCGTTATAAACTTTATAAATATTATTTTACAAATTAATCAGACCACAAATATATTGTCGTTGTAAATATAATAAAAATAGTAAATCAAGTGTAGTAGGCTATTATTAATTTTCCGGCTATTAGAAAACATCACAAAGGTACATACTTGAGAATTAAATGGTAAACTTAACGTAAACACTATTTTGATTTATTAAAGTTAAACAAAACTATTAGGTGGTGATATAACGATATAAAATACATCGTCTCAACTTATTTCGATTACATTATTCTTATCTGACCTATAAATATATTAGGTTGCATTCCGGTTATTTGTGACATCATTCATTGTTGATTTATTTTAAATCAATTCCATTACTTAAGGCGAGTTTCATGACCCATATTTTACTTCTTTTTAACTCTTTTGGGGGAGAATACATGCGTACTTACAAAATCGTTTACATACTCGTTTTCATAACTTGTTTACAAACTCGTTTACATACTTGTTTTCATAGCGTACTTACAAACTCGTTTACATACTTGTTTTCATAACTTGTTTACAAACTCGTTTACATACTTGTTTTCATAGCGTACTTGCAT
The DNA here is from genome assembly GCA_026074375.1 of Tanacetum coccineum. Taxonomy (NCBI): domain Eukaryota; kingdom Viridiplantae; phylum Streptophyta; class Magnoliopsida; order Asterales; family Asteraceae; genus Tanacetum; species Tanacetum coccineum. Next base: position 6,239 of record BQNB010015056.1, read on the forward strand.
ACTCGTTTTCATAACTTGTTTACAAACAAGTGTACATGATTGTTTCCAAATTCATTTACAAATCTCGAGGCAAGATACATTGCTCATTTTACAAGTTGACACAAGTACAATACTTTTCAATTCTTATAGTGATTACGTAGCGTGCCTAAGGTAAACGATAACCCACTATTTCTACCACTAATCATGGAACTATTACATTACTTTTGGTGTAAGCCGGTGTGATATCACATAGATCTATTTGGATTGAACTATCCCCGTACAAGTGGGTACACTCATACATAGTTGATGGACCAAACTAACAGACGTATACCATGTCGGATTTAGATGTTACGTGTTGACATCTACAGGGGTACAATTATTTTCATTAGTTTGCACACATATAAGTCGTAGCTTTAGTGTCATGAGCTTAGTGTAGTCGTAATTACATTTTATGATATTGAATGTGTTACATTATTACACACTTGAAATCTTGTGGTCCATACTACTTTGTTGAACATTACCAATTACTAAATACTTTTCTTTTCATGGTACTGTGAGTAAAGCAGTAGACACTAAACTCTTTTGGTCCTACATTTACATTTACATAATCTTGACTCACCAACTTTATGTAGATCACTTTTAAGCATGTATCTCCTCAAGTAAATAAGATGCTTGAAAAGCAACTGATGTGCATTGAGTCCAAATTTTAACAGATTACATTCATGATATCTACATACATTCAAATAATCCAAATCTCATTGTATATTTTCAAGTCTTTCAATTTGAATGAAACTTTGGGATAAATGTTATAACTAGTTCAATTTCAAGTTAAATCAACTGATAATTATTTTTCAAACACTCCATTTGTAGGTCCGTTCTCTTCATATCGTGTGATCTATGTAATTATGAAGTAACACTCCCGGACATATTTTTGCTGATCGATAGATGGAGCTTCGTAGATGTATGAGCATAAAATAGCACAACAGTTAGATTTATTAAATTTTGTTAGTTTAAATATTGTTCTTATCTAATGTTGTAGACTTGTAGTTTTGTGAAACTGAGATGTTGCTAAACCTAATGCTTTTTGTATTTGATGGTTAGGTTATGTGTGAGTCTTGTTCCTCTTTAAGGTAAATGATTTGGAATTGATGGGATACCTCACAAGTACTCAAAGCCAATTACCTAAACTTAGTGTCTTAATCTAAATTTTCATAAATAGTGAGTTAAATGGTCCATGCAGCGCGAGGAAGTGGTGAGATATATGAATGAGTTGTTCTGTCCATTCGAACTACTATATATCTCTATCACACACACACACACACATGTAGTGAAGTGTGCATCGCGAGTGCAGCGGGGGGGTGCGTATGATCTATCTATCTACGCGATGATTGTATCATCTAACATCTTTTAATTTGGCTTTAATACGTGCCATCTTTTGATCCTGACCCTGATTGTAGCAGGGTTCAGAGTTTTCTAGCAAATGATTTCTCAGAACTTCTCATCTTAGCTTTGAGGTTAGCTAGTCTTTTCAATCTCTTAACTTGAGCCATGACATCTCATTAGGTCAACTTCCGCTTCTGAGGCTGGACAAAAGATTAGAACTTGTTATTTTGGGAATTGAACATCCTTCTTCCATAAAAGGCATGATTTCCTTTAATGGTTCTTCATTTGTAATATCTTTCCATTTGGATTCATCTTTGGGAGGAGTTGGATCTCTTGGAGAAGTAGAAGAGAAGATGGATGAAGTGGTCTTGTGTTCTATTGTTATTTTGGTAGCATCAGGCTTTTGGATAGGTTCAGTTAAGATTGACTTCAAAGAATTGATGACGATGTTGGAATTAAGAACTTTAGTTTCTTGACTGGAGGTTCATCATCTAATACTTTCTTCTCTAAAGTGTTTTCCTCTGAACTCTTTTCCACTGAAGCATGAAGAACCATAGTATTTTCTTCATTGACAGGGGGCTTGTTCTACATTCAATAACTCTTGAGTAGGTGATTGCTCCCCCTGAGCATTAGCCATAGTATCGTCCCCTGAATGTTGCTCCCCCTAAGTTTAATCAGGGTTCTAAGCATCTTTCTCTTCAGTTAGATGTTTCAGATTGTTTTTTATCCCACAGTTAGGAATAAATCTTCATATATTAATGACTAAGCCCAACAGTACTAAAGGAGTTAGTACTTCAGTCCATCACAGAAGTAAGTACGCCCAATAGTTACTTATATACTGCTATAGAAGGAGTTAGTAACTGCTAAATGGTCAAAGCTGCTGTAACTAAAGATAAAATGCATGGAGATTATTTCGTAATTTTTATCTTTGAATTGTAATACAGAAACCTAAATGATAGCTGTTATCTTTGTAAAGGGGATCTTTGTATTCTAAAAAAGGAGAATCCTAAAGTTTTAAATAGACAAACTTTTCAATTCATAGAAAACACTTAGAGAGAAAATTGGTAATAGCTTCAAGGTTTGTAACCCCAGTACTTCAAGAGTACTCGTATTATTTCTATAATATTGAAGCAATGTGTTTTGTGTTCATTGTGTGTTTTAGTCATTACTGTTCCATTAATATACTTCTCTAGAGTATCAAGGTAGATTCCGCATACACTTTGGTATACATACAAAGTCTCAATCTTTGTTATTTTGGATTCTTCCAAGGTAACAAACTCTTTACTTTATAAAGAATCGATCAAGGCATGGGATCAACACGTGGTATCAGAGCCGTGCTTTTGATAAACTTGATCTAGGGAAAATGGAGTGTAGAAAATTCACAGACCAATTGCGTTGGCAGAGCTTTTCCCAATGCCAAACTAGGAGAGGTATGAGATGTGGGAAATCAGAAATCAACCTACTTTCAGACCTAAGATTAAGCAGTATGGGAGTATTAAGAAAATTGAAACTCGTGGTACCTAATCTGTCACAAACACCAGAATACGGTCCCATCAACAGCATTGAAGATGAAGTGGCCCCTCTACTACTGAAGAAAAGATTTTGGCAAGGAAGAATTATGTTAATGCGCAGGAGTCTTCTCCCTATAGCACTCCCTACATGAACATCAGCTACCTTTAACCCAGTATGTTGATGCCTCAATCTATGTTTGTTGCTATTAAAGCTCGCTTTGAGGAAATGATGCAAAAAGAATACACAGAATGCCTTACTGACGCAACTATATGAAAACTTAATGCAACAAGCTCAGAATCATTTGAGACTTTATCTTTTAACAGGCATCAAAAGCTTGTTAGTAGATTGGAAATTCTTGGTGTAGATACTCCTCCAGACGATCTAAATGTTAAGTTTTTGAGAAGCTTACCTTCTGAATGGGATACACATGTGGTAGTCTGGATGAACAAACCCGACTTTAATACTATGAGTTTGGATGATTTGTACAACAATTTTAAAATTGTTGAACATAAGGTAAAGAGATCTGCTGGTGTTAACAATGATGATAAGAACTTGGCATTTCTAACCCTTCCTATTCAGCAGTACTAATACTAAAAATACGGTTAACAACTTGAGTTAGTAACTATTAGCAACACAAGTTAATACTGCTAGTACTGGGAAACTAGTACTTGCTAGTTTTATATGCCACAGTTTATGCATTCTGTCCACTCAAACCGTCCAAGGTCTGATTAGTTTTCCATGAAGATCTTGAGTACAACTTCATGATGATGATTTGTAAGAAATGGATCTAAAGTGGAATATGGCACTACTTAGCATGAGGGCAAGAAAGTTCTATCAGAGAACTGGAAGGAAGATCATCATTGATGGAAGTAGTACTGCTGGATATGATAAATCAAAAGTAGAATGTTTCAACTGTCATAAAATGGGACATTTTGCTAGAGAATGGCGAGCACCAAGAAGTAAAGACAACAGTAAATTGGATATCAAGGAACTCATACAAAGGCAGTAATGATGTTAAGATTGCTCTGAAACAGGCCATGTGTGCTAGAGATGGTGCTGGGTTGATGGAGTGACATGGCAGAGGATGAAATTCAAGCTAAACATGGCTCATCAAGCATACACAGATTCTGAGGTATCAAATAAAAATCTTGTTCTAAAATCTTGTATTTCAAAATTATGAAGCTCTAAAGAAACAGTTGATGATTTTACTTTGTAAATATAGATGATACAAGTAATAAAAGCAGCTACATATAAAAGAAGGTTTATCATTTAAGAACTCAAGTAGTTAAATATAAAGAATCGAATCCTTTTTCTGAGAAATTGCTTGCTTAAAGAAGTGTAGTCACAAAGAATACTAATGGGATTACTTAAGACTGAACTGAAAAGGAAAAGAAGAAAAGGAGGAGGTTTGAGTTTAAATGCAAAGTTTTGAAAATCAATCAAAAGACTTAGATCAGTTGTTAGTCAATTCAGATAACTGACCAAAAGCAAAAAAGGGATTTGGCTACAATCTTCCTCCCTTCACCTCATCCTTTGCTTCAAAATAGAGCCAACACCTTTAGATTAATCTTATTCAGGTCTTGAAGAATTCAAACAACGGACTGAGGTAAATAGTATATTCTAGGTGACTCAAGTTTTAAAGCCAACCACCGTTTGTGAAAGAAGAGTCCCGATAATTCTACGGAGAATACTGGAAGATCATTAAACAACAACACAAGACTTGTCACTGAAACCTAGCTTTGTTACGTCTTCACTTAGGTAATAAAGATTGGAAAGAAAAGTTTTTCCATCCTGCTAATCATGTTAAGGAAGAAGAAACCTAAAAAGCTAGCAGAGAATAATGATGCTTCTAATTATTGAAGATAGGTGTCAATATGAAGAAAAAGAAGTTGAGCCATCCCTAAGGTAGAAAAGAAAACTGCTACTACCTACTGCTACTAGAGAAAGATCAGTTAAAACCGAAAAATCTAATTTAGAAGTCAATAGGTATTGCAGAGATGTACAGGTCACAGGGACCTAGGGGGAACCAAAGGAATTGGAATGGTCAAAAATCCAATCAATTAGGATGTAACTTTGTTTTTAAAAACAAGGCATGTTTTATCTGTGGTAGTTTTGATCACATTCAATACAGTTGTCCTAATTCTGACAAACATATGGTTCCAAGAGCAGTCTTAATGAAGACTGGCCTAAAAACTGTCAATAATGCAAAGCCTGTTAAACTGATATGATCAGTGTAACACTGCAGACCTTTTAGTACTGCTAGGAATCTTTTAATACTATTAGGACCATTTCTAATACTGCTACCCAAAATCAACATTTTCTTGTGCTAGACCAAAGACAACACGATTTTCAAAATAAAGCACAATCCACCACTGTTAAAAGCCCTTTACAAGAGTACAACATTTAGACAAAAAGGTCTTATAATCAAAATGTTAATACAGGTAGACCAAACTTTAATACTTGTTAGGCAAATTGTTAAACTAGTCAAGGGGACAAAGATTAAATGCTGTTAAGTAGCCCTCAGCATGTTGGGGTATGGAGACCTATAAAACGCCAATGGTGCAATCACTAACTCACTAGTTTTTAACAAATAAATTACAATGATGCACGAGGCAGATCCAAGTCAGTAATGGCTTGGTTACTCCAAAGATACTAAAACTTCATAAGTTTTGTGTGCGAGCAATTCACGCTAAATGATAAAGATTTGGGAATATTGGATGCTCAAGGTAACATGACGGGTGAAAACATAGCTCATCTTTCAGATTTCAAAGAAAACCCCATTTTATTTTTTAATTTTGATGGAGGTTATGTTACTTTGGTGATAGCAAATGGAGGAAGAATCACAGGCAAAGGTACCATTAAAACAGATAAACTTGATTTTGAAGATGTATACTTTGTCAAAGAGTTGAAGTTTAACCTTTTTAGTGTCTCACAAATGTGTGATAAAAAGAATTCTTTTTACTGACTCTGAATGTCTTGTTCTATCTCCCAATTTTAAGTTGCCTGGTGAAAATCAGATACTTCTTAAAATTCCTAGACAGAATAACATGTACAGTTTTGATATGAAAAACATAGTTCCTAAAGATAGTTTAACTTGTCTAGCTGCAAAGGCTACATCTGACGAATCATTGTTATGGCCCTAGGAGCATTGGTCGATGATTCAAATTTTAAAAATATTGATAAACAGTGTCTAAGAGGAAAATCTTGTAAGAGATGCCTATAAAAAGAATTAAGAATGACCAAAACATGTGTTGCCTGTCTTAAAGAGCAAGCCAACATAGAGCCTCTTGTAAGACCAATGCCTTTATCCAATTACTAAATCCATTGTTATACATTATGCTACATATGGATCTTTTTGGTCCAACTTTTGTTAGTAGTCTTATGCATAAAAAGTATTGCTTGGTAGTTACTGATGATTATAGTAGATTTTCATGGGTTTTCTTTTTAAGAACTAAGGATGAAACTAGTGAGATCCTTAAAAACTTTATCAAAGAGATAGAAAACCTAGTGGATAAGAAAGTTAAAATAATCAGAAGTGATAATGGGACAGAATTTAAAAACCATGTGATGGATGAGTTCTGTAGAGAAAAAGGTATCAAAAGAGAATACAGTGTAGCAAGGACACCTCAGCAAAATGGTGTAGCTGAAAGAAAGAATAGGACTCTCATTGAGGCTGCTAGAACAATGTTAGCTGACTCTAAGTTACCTATAACATTTTGGGCAGAAGCTGTTTCTACTGCTTGGCATGTACAAAATACAGTCTAGTATCAAGCCTCATAACAAGACTCCTTATGAACTCTTTAGGGGTATTAAACCAGCTATTGGCTTCATGAAACCATTTGGATGTCATGTTACAATTCTCAATACCTTAGATAAGTTGGGCAAGTTTGATGGAAAAAGTGATGAAGGTTTCTTTGTTGGGTATTCCTTAAGTAGCAAAGCTTTTAGGGTATACAACATTAGAACCAGAATAGTACAGGAAAACTTGCATGTTGGGTTCTTAGAGAATAAACCTATGTTAGAAGGAAATGGTCCAAAAGTGGCTATTTGATCTTGATTCACAAACCCAAGTCATGAATTATATACCAGATGGTTGCAGACTTTTTCTATAAGTTTCAGTAGGGTACAATACAAGGAGTTTATAAGTCAAGCAAATCCTTTCAACAAGATCAAGATTGTATTGTCATGCCAATTTGGAAGGATGCTTCATATTTTGATGATGCTTCACTCCAATCTGTTGATGATTCACAAATACAAGATCAGATGGACTCCATGATGATTGCAGTCTTTAGAATAATGTACTGCTGTCAACAAGTTTTAATACTTCCAGTCCAGAAGTTAATAACTGGTAGTAGAGAATTAGTACCTGTTTCTGAAAATTAATAGTTGCTGACTCCTGAAGACTTGATTGGACCACTTCCTCCAACTGAGACACACACGTGTAGGATCAAGAAATTGAATTGGGGAAACATTTCACCATCTTATGAAGTTCTACATCCACTCCTCACACAAGAATTCACAAAGATCACCCATTGATCATGTGATTGGTGATGTGCAGTCTTCTATACAAACAAGAAGGATGACAATCTTCATATTCAGCACTAGGATTTTCTAGTGGCCATATAAGAAGGAAAGACTCCACCATGACCTAACATACATGCCTTTTTTGCTATGTTTCTTATCTCAAAAGAACCAAAAGAGAGTTTCTAAAGCTCTTAAGTGATCCTGCTGGATAGAAGCAATGCAAGAAGAACTCCTACAGTTTCAAATTGGCAAAAATGTAATGGGTTACTTGTAGACTTGCCTAAAGGCAAAGTGCTATTGGTACAAAAGGGTCTACAGAAACAAGAAAAGATAAAGGGGATGATCATCAGAACAAAGCAATACTTGGTTTGCCCAAAGACATACTCAAGCAGAGGGCATTGGACTATGAAAAATCATTGCTCCAGTGCTAGAATGAGGCTTATAAGAAAATACCTGGCCTAATGCTTCTTATATAGGTTTTACTTCAGCCAAATGGATGTCAAAGTGCTTCCTATATGGTCAAAAGAAGAGGAGGTATATGTATGTCAACCTCCAGGTTTTGAAGATCCTGACCATCCTGAAAAAAGTTATAAAGTAGTTGAAATGCACTAATAGGACTTCATCTAAGCACCCAGAGCTTGGTATGACACAATTGGCCACTTATCTATTGAGCAATGGATTTCAAAAGACAGATTGATCAAACACATCTTCATCAAAAAGTCAACAGGGCATACTTGCTTGTTCAAACTCTAGTGTAGATGACATCATTTTTGGATCTAACCAAGCAAGGAGCGGTGTGATGAGTTTGAGAATCTATGAAGGATAATTTTCAGATGAGTCTATGGGAAAACACACCTTCTTTTTGGGATGCAGGTCCAACAAGAGAGAAAGGCATATTTTATAGTCAAACAAATATGTCCATGAAATTTTGAGAAAGACAACTACAGCCAATGTAAGTCTGCCTCCACTCCCACAGATTTGGGAAAACCGCTTGGTTAAAGATGCTGATGATGATGTTGATGAACATCTCTATAGATCCATGATTGGATCTTTGATGTATCTCACAGCATCAAGACCAGATATCATGTTTGCAGTTTGTGCATGTGCAAGGTTTCAAGTTTCCCCAAAAACTTCCCATCTCTTAGCTGTCAAAAGGATTTTTAGATACCTCAAAGGCAAACCATCTCTAGGTCTTTGGTATTCTAAGGATTCTCCATTGGAGTTAGTTGCTTATACTGATAGTGACTATGCTGGAGCTACACTTGATAGGAAGTCAACCACTGGAGGTTGTCAATTTTTGGGAAATAGGTTGATTTCTTGGCAATGCAAGAAACAAACTGTGGTTGCCACCTCTACAACTGAAGCTGAATATGTGGCTGCTGCAAGTTGCTGTGGACAAGTTCTCTGGATCCAAAACCAATTGCTTGATTATGGGTACAATTTTATGAACACTGTTATTTACATTGACAACACCAGTACTATCTGTATTATAGAAAATCCTGTTCAACACTCTAAGACAAAACACATAGAGATTAGGCATCACTTTATAAGAGATTGTAATACTAAAAAGTTGATTCAAATGGCTAAAATTGATACTCAACTTAATGTAGCTGATCTTCTTACAAAAGGTTTTGATGCTGGTAGATTTCAGTACTTGGTTTCAAGTATTGGAATGCTTAATCTCTAAGGCCTAAATCTCTTGTTTGTTTTGTAAAGTCTGTTAAATGTTAGTACTGTTAGTGTTTGTCAATTAATACTGCTAGTTATAATTAGTACTGCTAGCTATATTTAACACTGTTTGTTAAAACTGTTGCTTATAGTTAATACTGCTGGTTATGTCTGTGTATCTTTGTTAATCTTGTGAATAACACTTAATACTGTTAAACATGAATCATGTTTGGATTATGTTTTTCTTGGTTTTAAGCTAACTTTTTCAGGAAAAACAATGAGGTGTCATATAGGTTACTCCATAATGTATCATTTGAGGGGAGGAAACATGTATACTGTTCTTAGAGTGTTGGTTGTTCTACCACACAACAAATGGTCATCAATTCACCATGTCTAATAAACATCAAGAATTGACTAGTCCAGAGCAAACGGCTCCTGGTAAAGACTTTCCAAATCCGTTGATAGTTGATAGTTTACTCAAAACTATATGGTCCTCAATGCACCATGTTATTACAATGAAGCATTGGCTAGTCCAGAGCAAACGGCTACTGGTAAAGACTTCTCAAATCCGTTCATAGTTGGTAGTTTACTAAAAACTATATGGTTATCATTGCACCATATTTTTCTAATGAAGCAATGGCTAGTCCAGAGCAAACGGCTACTGGTAAAGACTTCTCAAATCCGTTCATAGTTGGTAGTTTACTAAAAACTATATGGTTATCATTGCACCATATTTTTCTAATGAAGCAATGGCTAGTCCAAAGCAAACGGCTATTGGTAAAGACTCCTAAAATCCGTTTATGGCTGGTAGTTTGCCAAAAACTATACTTAGTGTGAATTTGTGAGCTAAAACAAAAGAGAGAATTGGTGAGCTCAAAAACAGAAAGAGAGCTGTGTGAAAAATAGACAGAGTGAAAAGTGAGCCAAAAGAATTGAGAGATGAATTGTGAGCCTAAAAACAGAAAAGAGAGATTGTGTGAAGTGTTTCTTTTAGTCCTTCAAATCTTTGGACTTTGTACTGCTGTTGGGTGGAGAAGTTAATACTGCTAGGCAAATTTTAATACTGCTAGGCCAAAGTTAATACTGCTGGATGACCGTTAGTACTGTTTGAGCCTAACAAAATTTTTACATTAATTGATAGAGCCGTTGAGATATTTCCGCCAAATACATAGGGTATAGGCCTTTGACCAATTGGACTTTCGTGAACCTACTATAAATTAGTAAGATCTTTCACGTTTATCTTCAATCTTCTTAATATTGGTCAAATTATATTCCTCTGTTTTCTCTATCAAATTGCAATTAACTTTCTCCAGACCTAATACTTCATTACACGATCAAATCCCACTTGATTACTCACAATTTCATTCATGGCAAACTTAGAATTTTGTGACAAACACAATATGGTTGCGTATCTGGAAAAATCTCCAGGAAGTGCAGGGTTTCATCAGATCATTGACTTCATCAATAGAAGTCATATTTGCTATGCACTTACTAAGAAACCGGAGGTGTGTGTTTCTTTCATAAAACAATTTTGGAGGACTGCTGCGATTGTGACTGAGGATAATGGCAACGTCAAGATTCATGCTACTGTTGATGGTCACTCGCTTTCCATCACTGAAGGTTCTATAAGGCGACATCTCAAGTTGGATGATCAAGACGGACTTATCTCTCTTCCAACTTCAGAGATATTTGCTCAATTGGCACTTATGGGCTATGTTACTGATTCAGATAAGTTAACTTTTCAGAAAGGTGCTTTTTCACCTCAATGGAGGTTTCTTATTCATTTAATACTTCACTGTTTAAGCCCCAAGAAGACTGCTTGGGAGCAGTTTAGTAGCAATATTGCAGCGGCTGTCATTTGTTTAGCTACAAATAGAAGGTTTAATTTCTCTAGGATGATCTTTGACCATATGGTGTCTAACATTTCTAGTCCCCATAAGTTTTTGATGTACCCTAGGTTTATCCAACTATGCCTAGACATGCAGAGACACAAGCTTCAACAACACACAAGATTTTATTCTGTTCCATCTCTAACAATGAAGGTTTTTAGCAATATGAAGAGATCCACCAAGGGATTTTCAGGCCAGGATGTTGCTCTATTTCCCACTATGTTAGAAAATCCTGAACCCTCACCTTCCCCTTCTAGAATCACATCTTCACCTTCCCCTACACCTTCACCTTCACCTGAACATACCCCAACTCAACCATCACCTACTCAACCATCCCCTCAACCATCACCTATTCAACCCTCACCTACACAACTATCACCAACACAACCTGGCTCAGAATACCATCCTCCTACACCCCATGACTCACCTCTCCATGCTGTTCACTCACATGGAAGTGATGAGGGTAGTTTGAAACTACAAGAATTGATGAATTTGATTACCACACTTTCTGACAGGATTGGAGTTCTAGAGGCTGATTTGACAAAGACAAAGAAAACCTACAGTTCTGCTTATACTAAGCTTATTCTAAGGGTCAAGAAACTAGAGGCTCAGATAAAGGTTGGGAAAGCAAGGAGACATTCTAGGATTGTTCTTTCAGATGATGAAGCCTTTGAAGATGATTCTTCCAAACAGGGGAGGAAGTTTTCTAATGAAGGGGTTCAAGATGATGAAGGAGTTCAAGAAAAAGCTAGTACTGAAACTGAACTTTTCATTCAAGAAGTAACTCCAACTGAAGTCATCCATGAGCAATAGGGCAGTGGGAAAGCAAGTGATGAAGTTAGTACTGCTGGCAAGAAAAGAGGTACTGCTAGTAAAGAAGTTCCACCAGTTAGTACTGCTGAGGTACACGTTAGTACTGCTGGAGGAACTGTTACATACTCAAGGAGAAGTGCTGAGAAAAGAACAAGGCATGATTAGGGAAAAGGTATTTTGGTAGAAGAAGAGCCCAAGAAGAAATCAAAGAAGGAACTTGAACAAGAACGATTAAGCTATGCTGAAGCAATTAGGCTTGAAGAGCAAATGAATGAGGAACAAAGAGTTCAAATTGCTAGGGATGCTGAAATTGCTAGTGAAGAAGTTCCACCAGTTAGTACTGCTGAAGTACACATTAGTACTGCTGGAGGAACTGTTACATACTCAAGAGGAAGTGCTGAGAAAAGAACAAGACAGGATAAGGGAAAAGCTATCTTGATTGAAGAAGAGCCTAAGAAGAAGTCTAAGAAGGATAAGAACCAAGGGAATTACAAGATCAATGACTTCAAGGGAATGTCTTACAATGACATAAGGCCAATCTTTGAAAAGGTATGGGATTTTAATCAAAATATTGAGCCTATGGATGCAGAGAAAGGAAGTAAAAAGCAAAAGTCTCCTGAAAAAGAAAGGTCAAAGTCTCCTGAAAAAGAAAGGTCTTCTGAAAAGATTGTGGAAGAAAAGGTTGTTACACAAGAGGAAAAGGAAGAAGTTGTTAAAGAACCTGGAGCAAAGAGAAAGAAGTCCATTCACTAGAAAAAAGCACAAGGAGAGGACAAAGATAGAGGAAGAATTCAGAGAATGAAGAACTTTACAAATTTTTAGACCATCAATACCAAGAGAAGAAGAGTTCTATAGAGATGAATCCATATCTACAAAGTTCCAATTGTAGATGGAAAGTCTTATGTTTTTGACTGAGACTTTCATGTATTATCAAATATTCAGGGGAGATGGAAGTTTTAAAGATTATAAGATCTTCACTGAGATGCTAAGAGATTTTGATAGACATGATGTGGAGGAATTATACAGATTGTTAAGGAAAGGTATAGGGCAGTTCTTAACAATATAAGGCTTCAAAAGACCTGAAGGGTATGTTTCATGCATTTGGGGAGATTTGCACACTATGTTTGAGCCAAATGCAGATGATGAGTTATGGAAAAATCAGCATCAATACAATCTGCTAAGCTGGAGTTTGTATGATTTCTGTGGTATTCACATGTTATTGATGGAGAATGGGATGGCCATACATATGCTGACAGAGAAGAAATATCCTTTAAGCCAAGAGATGATCTCCAAGATGTTGAAGAAGAGATTAGAGGTTGATCATGAGAGTACACAGGCGATTGAGCTTCTCAGATTTATAAGATCTCAAGTTCAGAAGTGAAGAATTGTTTGTTAAAAGGAATCATTCAGTAGAGGTGTAAGAAGGGAAAGACTAGATATTTTGTTCAGAAGAAACTTGATGATTTTAAAGTACAATCACAAGTTTAGGGAGGATTGGATTGTTAGGAATAAATCTTTATTTGACTTTTAATACATAATTTAATTTTAAAATTGCCAACAGTACAAAAATACTAAAGGGAGTTTAGTACTTGCCCAGTACAAAGTTAGTAAATGACAAGGTTACTTTATACTGCTTGTCGAAGGAGTTAGTCTGCTAATGGTCAAAGCTGATTGAACTTATAGATAAGAATGCCATCGGAGTGTATTTCGGAATAATTTATATTTGAATTGTAACGAACCATAAATGATAGGCATGATATCTTTTGTAAAGGGGCTCCTTGTATTTCTATAAAGGAGATCCCAAGTGTAGAGTTACCTTAGAACTTTTAGAGAATCATTTAGAAAAATTTGTAATCGCTTCAAGGTTTGTTACCCCAGTACTCAAGAGTACTCGTTTTATTTTTTATTAATATTGAAGCAGTGAGTTTTGTGTTCATGTTTGTGTGTGGTCATTATCGTTTCATTAATTAATTTTCTCAAGAGTATCAAGTGTATGATTCCGATACCCACTTTGTATACATACAAAGTCTCAATCTTTCTATTTTGGGATTCTTCTAGGTAACAAACTCTTTTATATGTATAAAGATTCGATCAAGGGTGGGATCAACAAACATTTGCTATAGACGACAATTGTTCAAAGCATGTAAGAAATTTATATATATATCAGAAAAATGTTTCAAGTATGTATTGCCACTTTATTCAAGGCACATTAAATATCTATGTGAGTATAAAACATTGATTACGATTACTCTAAGCTTATGAAACTGATTGCGCTAACAGAAATAATAGCCATGTGCTTACACCGGATGTCCCCACCTGGACACCCTCAGCATTGAATTACTTTACATGTGCCTACACCGGATGCCCCCACCTGGACACCCTCAGCATTGAATTATTTTCAGTTGCTACACCGGATGTCCCCACGGCGGACACCTCTCAGCATTTGGAATTACTTTAAGTTGTACGTGTGCCCTACACCGGATGCCCCCACCTGGACACCCTCAGCATTGAATCACTTTATAACATACAACCTGAGCTAATCCGTAATCATAAAAGTATAGTATTGTAGTTTAAGTTCAACAAAACTAAATCCAAGTATTTATAATTACCTCGCGGAGATGTACAAATGAGTATATAAACCAAAAAGGTAATAAACCTTATAACATGCTATTTTGGAAACAAGCATGTTCTCACCCCAAAATATATTTAAAACGAGTAAAAACAGGGGAGATATAAACTCACCTCGATGTTGAAGAACGATTGACAGATAGGAATCTAATATGCACAACACGGCGGAAGACGAAACGGCTTGACCGAGAAGATGCAGCTCAACTTAACGGCTAAGTCCCACTAGCCTAGGATAGTGAATTTGGGTTTTTCGATGAATGGTTACCCATCAACAGACACGTTGATTAAAGATTTGATTTACAGTGGTAATAGTTTTGAGTGGTTGGTTGGTTAAAATAAATAAATTGAAAATGGAACGCAAAGTATGTAATTATTTTATGTATTATGTTTCATATGAGAAATATAAAACCCTTTTATAAATGTCATTCCATGATTTAACCACCTTTGGCTATAACAAAGACACAACAATCCAAAGAGATTAATGTGAGTTTTTATAATGCCTTTGCAAGTATTATATAATAAGTGTGAGTAAATATTAAACCAAATATTTTCGACACCAATTGTAGTTATATAAGAAAAGTCTTGCATAAAAGTGGACAACACGTCTTAAAGTTTGGTTTAAACAAAGATGTTATGTAAGATTCTACAACAACTTATGATTTATCTTTAGATGACAATTATAAAATATATTAAAATATTCTTATATAAATTTTATATTCGTTTTCCTCGACGGGGTCGTGTCTAAAATAGTTATCTCATTGTTTAAGTATTGGTTTGCGTTCGTTTATCCGGTTTTGTATTAATTACAATTTACTATATTTTTAAAGATAAACTTAGTCCCTTTTATTCGGTTTCCAAAATAATAGAAGCTTGAGTATACATTACTAATTTTAAAAGTTTATATTAATTTGCCATGGACACTTCCGTTTATATATCGTTTACCCATATTTTTCTCTAAATCTAAAGTTTTTCCACTCTTTCAATCATCCGCGTGTTTCAAATCAATAGTCTTATATTTTTTTATATTAAACTAAGCAAAGTCTCATAATTATTACATTTATTTAAACCCACCTTAAACCACCATCCGGAGTTTTATATTTATAAAAATCTTATGATATATTTTGCTTATCAATTTATATATCCCAAACACACGGCTTACGGTAACATCAGCTCACCCAAACGAACCTATTTCTGCTAAACCAACCAAAACGGATCCCCTCTTTGTTGTATTCTCTAAACCTAAACGCACCTTATTGGTTTCTCGCTCACCAAACACACCCTTACGGTGTTATCCAGCAAACCAAACACCCCTGTTTGGTTCACTGCCAAACCAAACACCCCTGTTTGGTTCACTGCCAAACCAAACGCACCCTTTGTGGGTTTCGGCTTAACCCAAACACTCCCTTAATGTTTTCTGCCCAACCAAACACCCCCTTTTATACATTTTTGCACAACCAAACACCCCCTTATGTTGTTTCCTTATGCCAAACGCACCCTTGTGGCATTTTAACCAAACCAATCGCACCCTCGGTTGATTCGCAGCCCACCAAACACACCCACGGGGTGTTTTAACAAAACCAACCGCACCCTTGTGCGGTTTATGATAGCCAAACGCACCCTATTTGGGTTTACATAAGCCAAACGCACCCTGGCCGGTGTAAACCATTCACCGAACGCACCCCTTTTTGGTTTAAAACCCAAACCAACGCACCCTTAATGATGTTTTAATACAATAAACAAACGCACCCCTGTTGGTGGTTATTAAAACCACACGCACCCTAATCGTGGTGGTGGCTGCCCCACCGAACGCACCCTCGTGCGAGTCTGTTAAACCAAAACCAATGAAACCGCACACTTGTGGGTGATGATGGACCAAAACGCCCAACCCTATTTGGCCTGAGATGAGACCACAAACCCAAACAACCTTTGGCACACGAAAAAGAAAAACCCACACCATAATTTTGGTGGTCCTGAGTGAAACCGAACGCACCCTTTTTTGGGCTGCCATAGAACCCGACGCACCCTTGGTTGTTTTAATACAAACCAAACGCACTCATGGTGCTTTAAAATAAACCGAACGCACCCTCGGCTGTGGTGACGCGTCGGCGGTGATGACGAGGATTGGTTCGAAGGTGGGGGTGTGGCGGTGGGGAGATGTTGGCAGCGCGGGTGGTGATGTGGCGATAGTGGGGGTTCGGTGGTGGTGTTATGATGATGTTAATGATGATGGCAGCAGCGATGGCGGGTGGATGGGGGAGTGGTGGTGATGGACGGCGCGTTGGCAGCGAGTGGTGGTGGGGATTCGGGGGTAGATAGGTTAAAAAGAAACATATTTGAAACTCGGGACGGAGCGAAAACTCGCCGGATAAGTTTATCCTGCTGGCTTTACGTCCGGCAGGTCGTGGTCGTAGGCCGGAATCGCAGACAGGCGATTCCAGGTTATTGGGAGAGGGAGAGGAAGATGGTGCATTATGTGTGTGTGTATATTTTTTGAAAAATGAAATAAAAAGTTATAAACTTTTTATTTATATATTAAAGTTATAAGAAAAGTGTAAGGTGTAATATAGTTGAGGGTTGATTATGTAAATATCACCTCAGGGACTAAATGTGTAATTGTTGAGAAACTTTTATAAAATATTGGTGTCGGGGAACTCGTCGCTCTGAGCGACAATCTTTAACGGAAATGATTCAAATTTACGAAATAACCTTGCGCCATTGTTTTCAAATAATTTTTCCGTAATATAATGAGTATGATTGATAGTATTTAATAACATATTTTTATTAAAAATTTATAATATATTTGTTATTTATTGGAGTGGACCCGGCGTTACGCCTTGTCCGAAATAAATAATGGATTTCAATCGAATTATTCGCGTGTTAAAAAGACGCTTTTGGAAATAAAAATGTTCAAATGATTATATTTAATATTTTTATTAAATAATAATGATATTTAAAAATAATTTTAATTTTTTTTGTGTGTCGGTTACCCGTTGTCGTGCAGTTTTCAAAACTAGCGTGGCGCTGTTTTAGCCCTCTTTGCTTGTTTTCCAATCTCGGGTTAAAACTAAATAGTTGTCTGAACATCGTTTTACATCAATTGCTTTTAGGGTACCGAATCGTGTATAGTGATTTTAGGTGGTTCGTTTTTTGATAAATCAACTATGATTTAATATTTATCCTTTTTCAGTTTTCGAAAAATATATAAGTTAAATATAACTTTGTACTCGAGGTGTGTAATTAAATACGATTTATTATTGAAAGATGTTCCGAAATTTTACCCAGTTATGCGGTAATCGTTTTTATGTGACAATAAAGACAATAAAAGTTAAATCGTCAAGTCAGTCTTTAAGAGTCAAAGGTTAAAATAGTCCTTTAAAATTCGAAAATTCCTGGATGTTACAGTAGTACCCTAACCCTTAAAGATAATCTCGTCCCGAGTCTTAAATTTGTGTTAACCAATTGTGTGACCAAGAAAAGACTTAAGATTTAATAAACTCGTTCTAAACTAGACGCTGATAACCTTATTCAGCAAAAATTTGTTATTTCGACACTTCTCCATTTTATTTCCAAAAAAATTTGGCTTAAGGTTTGGGACCAGGATTTTAATCCATCAAAACAGGTTATCTCTAAATATCAATTACAGATCTTTGAACTGATTTACGGTTAATGTGAGGGGAAGTCTACTTAATTGTGAAAAACATCAAGAATAAGGGGTAGTCGCGCGTGAGTACCTGTTTGTATAAGTTTCTAAATGTCAGAGGACGGAATTTTTATTTTCAGTTCTCGTTTCTGCTATTATTGGTAATGTTCGATGATTCTCATCAACGTGGCTTATGGATGTAAGTACCCAAACTTACATGGAAGTTGTACTAGGATATATCGCAGCCTAGTTTTCTACAGTGGCCTGAACATGGCATAACTCGGAATGTTGTCTTTGTCGATTAAAGTGTTTATTGGTTTACGGGTTTGCATCCTCTATTGGCATGCAAGTTTGTACCAGTTGGGACCGCTCCAGGGCCCACGATAGCAACCATAACGACAATAACTATAACAAATGGTGATGGGATGCAGAGGGTGAGGACCCTCCCGAGAAAACAATATACCATATTAAAAATTCAACAACAAATAGGAGGTTATCACGGGAGAGCTCATGCGTTCAGACGGTGGAATATGGTACTCTGTCTGTTAGCCTCCACAGACAGTTTCATGATTGAAGGATTTGCAATCGTTATAAGTATATCTTAGAATGAAATAAGGTTAGCTCAAGTGAGACCTTCAGTTCTGCTGAGTGGTAAGACACGATTTATTTGTGTCTCTATGAACTTTTTAACGCATTTCGGTGATCATCGTGTTCAGGTTCATACCTGTGTACATTTGATACCATTAAGCCCATAATTTATAATTCATTAGTTGATAAGAAGCGTACCCATTTTTTTGTAATAAACTATGGATTGATAAACTTATGGTTCGGGGATTTAACAATTTTCTTTATTTAACTGAAGGACGGCGTCCCAATCTTTCAAATAAAGAGAATTATAAATCATCTACTTAAGAATTCTCGATGCGATTCGCCGTACTTCATCATAACTCCTTCAAGGTGGTTGACATGACGATGCATGTGCTCTAATGAGTATGGGGCGAGTGTTTAAAACTCGTCTTCGAAGACAGGGAGTAAAAACTATCAGGGAAATCACATAGTGTTCAAGATCGTTATTGGTACTCGGCTTAGTGTAACTTAGGTTCAAGTCTTTTATGAACGAGTCAAAGAATAGCATTTATTTATAAAATCCTTCTTTACAGTCCCGCCCATACAAGACTGGTAATTCTAGATTTATTACATAAAATCCCATGTAAACGGAACTGTGACGGGCTTTGTTACATTGCAATTAACATACCAATCCTTCACTATTACAAGTCACGCCCATACAAGATTTGTAATACTTAGATCGACATAATTCTATTAATCAGACTGTGACGGGTTTGTTAACATAAAAATACTATCCAATAAATCATTCATAGTACAAATGTCCCAGCCCATACAAGACCTTGTAATACTTGTTTTATCTATAATCCATTGTAATCAAAAATTATGACGGTCTTCGGTAATACGATATTGCATATAATATGAAAAAAAATAATATTCTTGAAGACATTGATCAACTTACGATGTCTGAGAACGAAGTGAGTACCTTTGTGTAATTCACAATGTCTGTACGAGTAGAATGGACCATTGTGCAAACCCACAATGTTCTAAAAAATAAATTGAGGCCTATTGTGCTACTCACATGCCTTAAGAGGTGCTTTGGTTTTCTATATATAATATCCTTTATATAAATTAAAGTGGCGATTATACGCAAAAGATGTAAGCATATATATTACATATACGTATGTCATGGTATGCACTTGACGCTCAGTTCTCGAGTTTCCATTTTCAGAAAGAAAAGGAATGGAAAGGAAAGGGAACTAAAATAAATATTTGTGTTTCTTGTGTTTTATTTAATAAGGAAAGGGAATGAAAGGAAAGGGAAAATGGAAAGGAAAAATTTGAGGTTTTTTGTTCTAATATTTCCTCCAATTATTTTTGGGCGGATTGCAGTAGGAAAGTGTTATAAGTGACCAAATTTACCTACATTTCTTCACCACAGAGAGTCTTAACCACTGTGTAATCTTCATTTTTTTCAAAATAGAAAACTAATAAAGTCTACTGCCAAAATGACGCATCGTTTTTTTTATTTTAGCGATATTAGGGCTAGTAATTTTCATGGTCTCTTTCTTGGGTTTGCCACATGGGCCAAATTATATTCACGACATGGACCAGACATTTTTTTATGCGCATTTTTATTGTAGTTTGATTAAGAATTTTTTAAATAAAAAGGTATATTAACCACAAATGGCTATTAAAAATAAAAATTAGTAGCAAGATATGTTGTTTTTTAATCGGGCATAAAGTAAATTTTTATGTTTCTTTTCTTTCTTTATTTCCTACTAATTTCAAACTCGAGAACACAAGGTGCATAGTAAAAAATTTTCACTATCTTTTCTTTTCCTTTCTTTTCCTTTGTTTTCACTCCTTTAATAACTCGAGAACAGAGCATTAGGTAGCAAGTAAACAAAGCAAGTAAGCAAGTAGTGTGTATGCACTTTGAAAATGTTTGATGTGATGCAATGTTGTGAAAACGGTTATAGTCTAGGGCAAAATATGCAACCTAGTTCTCTATAGCCAGTGCTCTGATACAAATCTATAACACCCCTAAAAATGTGTCGCAGCGGAAATATGTCTAGGGGGCTGTTACTTCTTAATACTCGCGTAGTACAAGCAAGACGACCTCTAAATGTGTTGTTGAAAATTTATCTCGTTGTGATTTCCTTGAAATCGATATAATGTTTGTCCCATAATTGCATCACAATGAAAAGCTTGAAATTAACACAACGAGATTTGATCACTTGTATGTATGTAGAAATCCATGAATGAAATCTTGTCAGTTTAGACTCCAATGCACATCGAATAGGCTAAGCATCTAATTCACCTGAGAAAAAACATGCTTAAAAGTGTCAACATTAAAGTTGGTGAGTTCATAGGTTTTTGTAAATACAAATGTTGAACCAAAGTTCTGTAAAGTGTGTATGACCATTTAAATCCTTAAATGTCCTTCCAAAATGTATGTATGATTTGTAGAAATCAAATAGTTGTATAGTATGCATGACGATTTCAAACCTTGTAAATTTCCCAAATAGTCACAAAAATGTACGTATGAACGTTGAACCGCAATTGTTCAAAGCATGAAAGATATTTATATATATATCAGAAAAATGTTTCAAGTATGTATTGCCACTTTATTCAAAGCACAGTAAATATCCATGTGAGTATAAAACAATGATTACGATTACTCTAAGCTCATGAAACTGATGCGCTAACAGAAATAATAGCCATGTGCTTACATTGGATGTCCCCACCTGCTATACTCAGCATTGGGACATTTCTTTACTCATGTGCCACACCGGATGCCCACACTGGGGACACCCCAGCATTGAATTTTTTATGTGTGCCTACCACCGGAGCCCCTACCTGGAACACCCTCAGCATTGATTTATTTACGTGTGCCTACATACGGATGCCCCCAATGGACACCTAAGCATTGAATCACTTTGTACATAAAACATGAGATATCCGTAATAATAAAATGTATAGTAGGTGTTTACGTTCAAAAACTAAACCAAGTATTGTATCTCCTCGCTATGAGATTACAAATGAGTATATAAACCAAACAGGTAATCAACAAATATAAATGCATTTGTAAACGAGATGTTTCTCTCCCCAAAACTATATGGTAAAAAGAGTAAAAAATCAGGGGAGCTATGAATCACCTCTGATGTTGAAGAAGAGTGACAGATAGGCATCTATTATGCACAAACGTCGGAAGACGAAACGACTTCTTGACGAGAAGATACAAACTCAACTTAACGGCGAAGTCCCACTAGCTGGTAATGAATTTGGGTTTTTTTCCGATGAATGGTTAACGTCAACGCGTACACGTTGATAAAGATATAGATTTCCAAGTGGTATATAGTTTGGTGGTTGTGTTAATATATATATTGGAAAAGTGAACGCATTGTATGTAATATTTTATGTATATGTACATATGTAAAATATAACCTGATTAAAATCATACCGTGAATTTTTTTGTTATACACAAAGACCAAACAATCCATAGATTAAATGGGACGCATATATGTTTGCAAGTTTTTCATATAATTTGTGTGAGTAAATAATTATACCAAATATTTCGACAACAATTTAGTTATCTATGAAGGTCCTTGCTTACAAAGTGGGACACAGTCTTTATGTATTGTTTAAACAAACGATGTTTGTAAAACTTCTACAACAATTATGATGTTATCTTCTAGCTGACAATTATAAAATATAAAATAATATTTTATAAATTTATATTTCATTTCCTCGACGGGTCGTGTCTAAAATAGTTATCTCATTGTAAAAGTATGGTTTTCGTTTGTTTATCCGGTTATTGTATAATACAATTTTACTATATTTTTAAAATATAACTTAGTCCCTTTTATCGGTTTCCAAAATAATAGAAGCTTTAGTAAAATTACTAAATATAAAAGTTTATATAAATTTTGCCATGACACTTCCGTTTATATATCGTTTCCCATATTTATCAAATCTAAAGTTTTTCCACTTTTCAATCAATCCGCGTGTTTCAAATATATATTCTTATATATTTTTATATAAACTAAGCAAAGTCATAATTATTACATTTATTTAACCACTTAAACCACCAACCGGTTTTATATTTATATATCATATGATATATTTGCTTATCTATTTATATAACCCAACACACCCTTTACGCTATAATCTGCTCACATACGCACCTATTTCTGCTTAAACCAAACCAAATCTCGAACCCCCTTTGTTGTCTTCTCTTCTAACCCAAACGCACACTTATTGGTCTTCTGCTTCCACAAAACAAACCTTACGGTGTTATCCAAGCAAAACTAAACACCCCTGTTTGGTTAATGCCAAACCAAACAGCACCCTGTGTGTGGTTTCGGTAACCCAAACACTCCCTTATTGTCGTTTGCCAACCAAACACCCTTTTTTTACTTTTTGAAAACAACACCAGTATGTTGGTTTCCTTATGCGCAAAAACCACACCCTTGTTGGCGTTCGTTTTTAATCCAAACCATCGCTCACTCGGTGATTCGCAGCCCACCAAACACACCTCAGGTTGTTTTAACAAAAACACAACGCACAACTTGTGCGGTTTATGTCAGTCAAACGCACCTTTTTGGGTTGTACATAAACTAACGCACCATGGGTCGGTGCATACCACCATTAACCGAACACACCCCTTATTTGGTTTAAAACCCAAACCAAGCACCGTAATGCACTCTACGCCAACTTGAAGTATCCTGAATGAGGTCAAGTTCAAAGTCCTATGTTGATATCACTTGATAACGATGAAAGCTGCATACTCAAAACAATCATCGAGTCTAAAATATTTTACTCAAAAAGACCGTTTGCCTAATTTTAAAAAGATTTTTCATGAATGGAAGACATTGTATTGCTCATGAACTTAAATATCAATAATCAAGCTTTAAATCGGGGCAAACATGGTCAAATTTTAAATGAAACAAGTAAACTAAGCCAAGATTTAAAGGAAATTGATGTACTTTAAAACAAATGAACATCGGAATTAGATAATAGTGTTGATAATTACGTAAGGAAAATGAGACTTTGAAAAGGGCTTTATATTACTATAAGATAGAGAATTTCTCTCTGTAGATTCTAGTAACCATATGTGTTAGACGGGTCTGAATTAGACATCTTCACAGAAGACACAGACCTGATTCTGTGCTGTGCGTAATGATGCTCGATCTTTAAAAGCCTCAGATTCAGGACAAAGGTTTTTTGCAATTGCCTGCGGTTAAAATGACTTGAAGGGAATTTAAAGGAAATAGTGTAGACACTAAGTTTGCTAAAACATTTAGTCTTGGGGAAACCGGTTTTACAATCACTAAGAAAACAATCAGTTGTTAGACAACCAAATGCGTTTAAATCTAAAAGACCTCAAATGTCAAAACCACGGTTTGACCTCCCAGTTGATCTAAATAAACAATTTTGTGTAGACGACAGCACCAGTAGTCTCTCTCAAACTGCGA
Organism: Tanacetum coccineum; assembly: GCA_026074375.1. NCBI lineage: Eukaryota > Viridiplantae > Streptophyta > Magnoliopsida > Asterales > Asteraceae > Tanacetum > Tanacetum coccineum. The sequence continues at coordinate 30,319 of BQNB010015056.1, forward strand.
GTCTATTAAACCATCCATTATATGCCAACATAGATAGAGAGAGAATCTGACCGTTGTGTGGCTGAATAGGACTGAGTATACTCGATATGCAAGTGCCTATCGAAATCTTATGTGTGTGTTGTGTTAAGAAACAGGCATCAAGAATTTAGTGCCACAAAGGAACCATGAGTCTTAATCACGTACCCTAGATGAAGCTAGGACAAAAAGGCAGCACAAGAAAGACAGATATCTCGATCAGTCAGACACACTAACTTGTGTGTGATGCCTTGTGAATGCTACTGAGAGTGCTAAGAGCCTTGTTGCCTCTGATTGAACGCAAAACAGACACCATATTGATTGCGAGCAAGGCGTATTCAAAACCTGCGTGGGAGTAGTGATCTATGCGTCTGACTAGAGTCATGTGAGCGTTAACCAGAACGGCTGTGCCGACCATAGCAGTATCACGATCTAAGAATTCTATTCTCGTTCTCAGATTTCCAAAACACTTTGTTATGTTCTACATGTCATAAGTGTGTCTTTAATAAAAAATCACGATGCTTGTTTTAAACAAAACTCCTGAAGGAAGTGGAATTACGTGCTAAATATTCAATCCCATAAGATCCAGAAATTAGTAACAAACCCATTGATCAAATGAGTCATACTTAGAAATTATGTGTAGGCAGATTCTTTTAAAAGACATAGGTTTTCTTAGCCTAATAAGAATTCCGTTTGTGTATGAGAAAAAATCTTTTAGATCCTGATCTTAGGTGGAAAACCCCACAGGTAGATTTTCAAAACTGTTGGTATTATAGGTGGGTTCATTCAGAGAATGATGACTCGCTTCTTTAAAGGCAATGATGCCGAGTGAACCCCCAAATTGTAGATATCCCTTATATTCATGAATTGCAAACAAACATCTGGATTTAAGGGCAAGTAACATCAATCAATTTCCAGTGAGGAAAAGTTTTTAATTTAAGTGCATGGTTACAATCTAAACAATCGTCAAGTCAGATAATCTCAGAGTGTGGTTGCTGAAAAAGCTGATATCTCAGAAACCAGTGTTGAAGTGGATTCAAAACTGATCAGAAATATGACGTTTGAACAAAACGGTTCAAGCCTCGTACCACAATGTCAACTAAAGTTCCTACAACAGACATGATAGTTATGATGCTAATGACAGAGTTGGAAAGTCTATTCGGTCCTTTGTTTGACGAATATGTCAATGGAGAAAATCAAGTTGTTTTAAAAGTCTTTCGCTGTTACTACTACTGATGCATCCGATAAACGTCAACAACATCCAGATTCAATTTCATCTATTTCAACTCTAGCAACAACTGTCATTGCTGATGGAAACTTCGACTTGTATATATTTTTGTCTTTCTCTTTATATTTTTTGAAAAAAGAAAATACAAAAATATAAAACCAAAAAAAAGAAATAGAAAAATATAAAATCTAGAAAAAAACCAAAAATATTATAAAGATACGGTAAAACTTTCAAAAATACCATAAATGAATCTTCTCGACATGTCTCTTGGAATCGATAACATTTACGCGCTACTATGATATATGTTCGATTAACATTGGTCATCGGTAAGGTGATGATAAATGGGAAGATTCGGCAGACTAATCATGAGTGTGTCTAAAAAATGATCTATTTCAAACATATCGGTTTCATCTAGAATTTCTTGACTCTAATGCACTTACTGTAGCATTTTCAATGCATAACTCGGACCGAATGTAGATGTGATGAGGTGCGTCCGATGTCAGACGCTTGACTTCTTAAAAATAGATTGAGAAGTAGGTGCTATCTATCATGTGTTTTAAAAAACGTTGAACACAATTTTTCAAAAAGAACTTTCAATGTCAAATTGTTTACAATATAATTTGTGATATATTTTCATAATAAGTGGTACTTGTTAAAATTATGTGTTTAACACTCTCATTCCTCTAAATAAGTTTAAAAATTGTGGTATCAATTTTTCTCAAAAAATGTCATCGTAACAAGTGAATCAATTTTGAGGGGGGCTTTTAAAACAAAGCCTTTTAATGTATTTTGGGTACATCTCATAAATGTCAATTTTATGTATCCAAAAACATTTTGTGAAATTAAAATGTGGAAATTATAATGTTAAAATAATATACATTGTTCACTATGGCATCTCTCTACGTCTTCAACATATTTGTGGTGTCATATCATTTTTTCTTTGTAACGTCAAGTTTTAAAAATTAGTGGTATCCCACATACTATGTTGAAAGAGAGTTATCAGAAAAATGAATTCATGCAATATCATGGTATAATTTTTTTCCCCATGGAATTTTTTCATGTCATAAATTTTAATCAATTGGTATTTCAAATACTAAAAAATTTATTATTTAAAATAAGGGGAGAAAATGTGATTAAAATATGATATAGAAGAATGTGATCTTTAAGACTCTAAGTGCAACTCTTTCCTTCATGTGCAAAACAATTTCGAATCTCGAGCACATGTGTAGGGGGAGTATTTCAAAATAAAAACCTTTGATACAGATGAAACAATGTTAGAAAATGGTTTTATGGTTCGATCTCTATACCCAACAACCAATTAATCTCACGACGTCGATGAAGTCATAAGGTGGTTAAGGTTAGGTATAAGTCCTATGATCCAACCAGAACTGGAGGGATTCTACCATGATACATTCCATAGATAGAATTAGAAGTCCTTAGGTATGATTGGAGATGAATGAGAATAAGGGAAAAATGCCGACTAAGGTTGAGCTAACACTGGAACAATCACAACAAGGTGTACGTCTTGGTAAGCATTGAAGGGGTTGAAGAATGAAAAATAAATGTATGGATAAAGGGTGAAAACAAAGCAGCCCTCCACACAACTTAGGTAGAAACCGGGTCAATACATAATTGTTGATATTAAAGAATGTCGTCATGGACCCAGTGATGCAATGCACAACCCTTCCCAGCCATTCGATTTTCTCTCAAAAGAAATTTGTCTCATTTGTCACGGAGATACACACGTTATCTATTGACATCTCACTCTGAGATTGTTGATATTGAAAAGGTGGCAGTCTGCTTCAGCCTCCGATAACAAAAACCAAAGTGCACAAATCGAGTATAGAACCCAGAAGAGATCAAATTATAAATCTCATTAGGATACAATATCAAAATACACTTGTTGAACACAATAAAGTTCACAAGTTGTTACAAAGAGTCCTATGCATTATCCTTGAGATCTTGCCAGAACATTCGAGTGATACTTAAGTATTCACCGTGAAGATAGAAATCCTGCTTGAGCCAACATCAAACAAGCTCTTGGTAGGTGACTTGCGCGATTCTATATGAATCAAACTTGTGTCAAATAGAAATAAACGATGGTGCGATTCTATGTGAATCAAACTTGTTCCAGTAAAATGAATTGACGACTTAATCAGAAAGATAGTAACTATCTGATTCACTCTTACCGTGTTGTCTGCTTTGAGACGCTCCGGTAACGAGAACGGCTAGTACAGCTGCGAAACCCTGTCAAGAAGATTCATATGAATTCTATCTGATCACAGGCAGTATTTATACTGATTAACGGGGAACCGTGGTTATTGCAACCGTATTCGACGAAGTGACAAAGACACTTTCGTCCATATCTGTTGTTTATCACTAACCTTTTAAATGCAGATTCAAACGTCGGTGTTGCAACCATGTACCAGCGAAGTCGGATTCATTACCACATACTCATACTCGAGCTCTAAAAGTCAATCATTTAGCATCAAGAGTGTTGATCCTAAACTTCCTCAAAGATCTTCAAAGTCAAATCAAGAATCGTATTTTGGGGAGATTGTTAGCCTTATGTTCATATAAGTCAAACAAGAATGCAATAAGTATGAGTATGTCGGTCAAGAGCACAAGTTGATCAAGAAAGTCAAATCAAGATGATTCAAGTCAAGGAGATGATGCAAGATGAAAGATCTCAAGAACTCAAAGTCAAAAGATGAAGGCTCAAGATCAAGATCACATAAATGACACCGAAAGAATGTCATCGGTCATCTTAAGCATGAATGAACAAAGCCATTACAAACAAGAAAAGACAAGGACAAGACCAAAGAAGGCAAAGCTCAAACGTCATATCTTCAACATTAGGGAAGATAAAGTCAAATCAAGATAACCTCCATCAAGAACGTCAACGTTGGGGAGATCAAAGAAGACCTCAACATTGGGGGAGATTGTTAGCCTTATTTTCTATAAGTCAAACAAGAATGTTTACGGTCGTCTTTGTTTAGATTAAGTCTTGTAAAGTAATAGGCTAGTCATTAACGGGCTTGGGATATGTCCGTTGTTTCAGGCTTAAAGCCGAAGAAGACAAGCCTAATCCTGGTCCACAAGTGAACTTGCTCATACGCCATCTAGGGTGATAGGGACAATATAATTAAAATCCCTCTCCTTACATGGACTTGAGGTGTGTTGGTTACATTAGCTTCACTTGTTTTGTGTGTACTCCACCAACTCTCTATCTTTAATCTAATATTCTTTACTTTCCTTTCTCTCTTTTCTTCTTTACTTATTTCGTCCCTTATAGCTTATTGGTTGCTTATTTGTTGTGTTTGGATCTTACTTATTAGGATGACACAATTGCGGATCGGTTAATCCTAAATCTACAGCTTCGCTCGGGTAGTCTCTGACGGGTACATCTCTACTGCAAGAAAGACATTTTTGAACCGTTAAAGCGAGTAATGCAAATTTCTAGGTCTAAAAAGGTACAAAATCAAATAAGCCGATATCACATGAGATTGCGGACAAATCTTGCTATGATACATACTTCCAAATGTCCCTTTTTCTTCTAACAATTTGATTTACGTTGGCACTTCCAGTTTTAAGCACGCCTCCTAATCTTGCGAGGCAGCCCGTGTAATATGTTAACATACAGTTAGCGTAGTTTAGAGTTTTTATATTTTAGAAAAAAGCAACGTTTGATTATTTGTTACATGTGAGGACCGGTTTCTGGTTGGTTTAGGTATCTGGTTGTCGCAACTTGTAGTCTAAACGATTATATGAAACAAATTTAAAGCAGTGTTTGGGAAACTTACTTGATGGTATGCTCTTAAATTTTGTGAACCTCTCGAATCTTAGAGTTGTATCAGTGCCTAGTGTTTGTTGAAAGTTGCTCGTTGGTACACAAATGAAACCTGATATTCTATATGCTGATCCGTCTTGAAGAAGCTGACTAAAGTGAGGAATATCACCTACATCAATATTTACTTGAATTGCGTTGCCCTGTGAACGCCGACCATCAATTGTTGGCTCAAAGAGAATGGAAAAATTAATTATTTTATTATTTTGAGGCTCAGATAAGTGAGCAATCAGATATGAGGATTCAGTCGCCATGGCTGCAAACTTAGCAAGCTTGCCTCGCCAAGATGCATGCAATTCGAACTTTAATTAAATATCTTTAGGGACGCTCAAATATTACCATCAAAGCCTCTTGTAATCCATGTCTTAATAGTCTTATTAAAAGTGGATTTTTTTTCTTTTTATGTTGAGGTACACAATGGCCAAATTACACGCTTGCCAAACTGTAACAATTTATACACTATTAGTCGGCTTATTTTACAGCTAATGAGCATATCACCATCGCCACATAACCGTCGTATCGTCGCACGCAATGATAGGGGCAATGAAAAGAGTGGTGGCATCGAAGGAGCATAAGCCGATAATAAAAGCAAGCCCGGAACATAAATCATAATTTTAAACAGAAAGAACAAAGCTAGGTTTCAATTAAGCATAAAGATCATGAAATCAGACAGGAAAACATATACCTTTTCTGCAAGGTTAATAATGCCAAAAAAAAATAATCAGTAAAACATCACAATTAAAACTAATACTATTAAATGGCAAGAATAATTATATCATCGAAACCACCACCACGCCATTAGATACAACAGATCACAAACCTCATCTGCTTTTAGAGAGAGAGCATCGAAACCACTACCACGTCATTATTAAATGTTTGTTAACCCCTGCCTTTTAATTAAAAATCAAGATTTCAACAGCATGGATTCATCAGTAGCAACCCTTTAATAGCAAGGAGGCTCAAGCCTACAAGTATGGAAGCGGTACCGAAAACCCGCCATGGCTGCAACTACGTAGCCGCCCTGCCAAGATATAGGTTTTGACATACCACGCTTACCAAAACAATAAAGGCAGACAAATCTCATTATCGCCCACATTGTACTCCGCGTGACACAACACTCAGGCTATTAGCATATACCCTGAAAAAACAAGGGTATGTCCGAGTATTGAGACAACATTAATTATTTCCACCTATGCATTCAACTTATGAATAAGTTACCTTAACAACTCGTCTTTACAGCAAAAAAACCCCATCAACAATAACCGATAAGCCATCAAATAGCCCATATACAAAACACCTCAAAAAACGAGTCACAACATCTGTTATCGCAATAAGAAAGAACAGCCTCAAAAAGTTTTTCCTAACACAGAAATATAATACCCTAACTAAAAAATTAAATCATTCAAACTGTGAATAAAAAACTCCGGGGACAATTTAACATAAACCGCATACAGAAGTTCCAAAACATATTCATTAAGTCCTAAAATTAATAAATCCAAATAACGAAGCTCTAATTTGAAAATTAAATCTTTTGAATATACCTTTCATTAGAGATTGCATCTCAGAAAGTCCACACACATCTGGAAATATAAGATTCCAACCCAAGCCAACAAACCTCAACATCACCAACCTACCACCAACACCACACACCATGAACGACGACAATGAAGAGGTCAGAGGCATCAAAGAGAGTTATGTCAACAAAAGATATATGAATCCCTAACCACAGTTAATCGTAGAGTCATGCAATGAAATCCCAAAGTAAGATCAAAATGTAACAATCTTGACAAACCACCATTCAAACAACCAAACCCATAGCAGAAAACATAGATAAGTGATAGATAACTAAACCCTCCATTCAAACAACCCTCATTCAATCAAACCAGATCGGTGGTACTGGCATTAAAGAGAGAGAGAGAGCCATCTTAGAGAGAGACAAATTGGAGAGAAAGAGACAGGTGGAGTATTATTAGATAATGGGGCGGTGGTAAATCTATATGTATTTAACACGTGTCGGAGTCAGGCAAGAATCAGGTTGGGTCGCTTTCGACCCGATCGGGTTACAGCGGGTCCTCGACCAGGTTACGGCGGGTGACAGCTTCCGACGGGTTGACCCGTGGGTCATTATTAAATGTTTGTTAACCCGTTCCTGCCTTTTAAATAAAAGGTATAATATACTCTAACTTTACTATTTTAGTAACCCAAAACAATGCCTTGATACGTATTTCTACATCTATCCGTATTGCAAATGGCCATGGTATTTATTGTATACATTAACTGCCCTAATGTATTAAAAGTATAGTCTTAACTTGGTAAACATAAAAGATGAGGGGCTTATTGTGTTTTTTTTTTGTTTTTTCAGTTTAAGCTTGTAAGAAGATTTGGTTGATAATGAACAAAGATTTAAAGTTGAAGGGTTATTGCTGCCAAGTATTGATAGTTATAAGTCGGTGGTCAAGATGCTATAAAAGCTGGTCTCTCCAACTTTGACCCTTACTTTTCTATAGTTAAGGGTGAAAGCTGCAAGTTTTGGATTCTCATTGCTATAAAAGCTGGAAGCCAGCTTCTTCCTCTCACTTTTCCATACTTATCTCTTTCTCTCTAAAATCGTTCATCTCTCTCTAAAATCGTTCCTCTATCTCTCTCTCAAAAGTTGTAAACCCTAGTTTGATTAGATCATCTTGATCTTGTTATTTCTTCAGTTGTAATAGAACAATAATCAATATAGATTATTGATCCACACCTGAATAGAAGTGGTGGATAGTTTGGTTGTTGGTTTTTTGATTGAGATCAATTTTGGTTGTTGTTCTTGTATACTCAAATTGAGATTTGCGTATTTTTTTTGTTAATAAGATTCATAATTTCTTCATGGTATCAGAGGCATGTTGCTCTGAAATCGTTTTAAAAAAAATTAGGGTTTCATAAAATTTGGGGATTTTTGAAAATAATCAGTCAGTTTTCTATTAAAACTGTTTTCTAGTAAGATCTGTGGTTTAATTGCACAGATCTATTGTTAATTTCAAAAAACCCTAATTTTGAAAACTTAGGGTATCGTGGATCTTGGTGATTCTACTCTCTCTGGTTGATTGGTTGGTGATTAAGATTGCTTAATCATTGGTTTTTTGGAAGTTCTGGGTTTGATTTACTCTAATTTGAGAAATTAAGGTTTTGTGGATCTTGGTGATTGGGTGTGGTTTGTTGCTGATTAATCTGCTAGCCTTATTGACTAAGTGAATCAAGAAGATAGTCGGTTTGGTATTGCTTTCCGCTGCATATCATTTAAAAGCTCTGTAACACCTCTTTATCTCTCTCTTATTAGTGTTAATAGAGTCTGTCTGCCCTTGATCTGCCACCTTGAGTGGTGTGAAAGCCTGGGAACTTCCTTCTTCCTTTCTTTTTGTTTGTTTTTTTCTCTCTATTTATTTTCTTGTTGTCTGTTCATAATTCTGAGCATAATTCTCCTATTAATTCTAATCATGATGATGATATTCATGATCCTGATCTTGTTACTAGAATAAGTAAATTAGATATTAGTGATCCATTACACTTGCGTCATAATGGTACTACTGCTCTAACTGTTGTTTCAATAAAACTAAAAGGAAATGAAATTTATCAAGTATGGTCATGTGCTATGCTTTTGGCTTTAGAAGGAAAGAATAAGATTGGTTTTATTGATGGTTCTTGTAAAATATCTAATACAAATGAGGTTCTTGGTAAACAGTGGGATAGGGTGAATGCAATTATTTTGGGTTGGATCTTGAATTCAATATCTGAGGAACTTTTCTTGGGGAATTTTTTTTCAAAAAGGGCTAAACATGTTTGGGAGGAATTAAAAGAAACTTATGACAAGGTTGATGGATCAATAATGTTTGGTTTACATAATCAAATTAATACTCTTAAATAGAATGGTTCTTTTATTGTTGATTATTATCATAAGTTGAATGCTTTATGGAAACAGTATGATGCTATGATTGAGTTGCCTAAATGTGTTTGCAATGATTCTGAAGGTTTTAAGAAACATAATCAGTTGTTGAAATTAATGCAATTTATTATGGGCTTAGATGATTCTTATATGCAAATTAGAAGCTCAATATTGTCTAGAGAGGTTTTGCCTGATGTTAGAAGTGCTTATGCTACCATTTCTAGTGAGGAGTCTCACAGAGTTTGAAGAATACTAGTAATCTTTGATATTATATAAGAACTAGAGAGATAAGTGGGTTGGAAAGTTTCTAGAGAGAGAAAGTAATATGGAATGGATGATAATATTATTTTGTGTGTGAAATGAGAAAATGAAACAACCAACCACCCTCTCCAAGGCATGGAGAGGGTATATATGCTACATACAAGGCCGGCCATGGGCTTTACTAAGGCTTCCATGGGCCTTGGGCCATATTAGCTTACTAAGCTTATCATATGTTAACCTACGGGCTAAGACTAGTATATATTGGAAGTGACCAATACTTTTCTTATTCCTAACAATCTCCCCCTAAGGGAGGTCACTCTAATTTACAAAACTTTAAACACTCAAGCAGACTATGCTACATCTTGCGTCTTCAGCTCTTAAACTTCATTTCTTGATTTTCCTTGTGAATTTGTTGTAGTACAATTTTCTTTTTTTACTTTTGGCTCGAGCTTGTTCCTTTATCTTTTCTTGTAAGTGGAGATATGATCTTGAGCACTGTGAGATCATCAACCAAGCATAATCTCGTTTTGTCATCTTGTAACTTTGTCATCTTGTGATCTTGTGACTTCTGGACTGACATGCTCATACCATTCTTGATTTGTTGACTTGGAAAGCTTTAATGTTGCATCTTTCTTGAAACTCTTTAACTTTAACACTTCGTCACTTCGAGAAAGACGTTCGATATCAGAGTAGCGGAAGTCTTGAAACATGTACTTAAGCTTTCATGATGTCTTTATGTTTTGTCGGTCGGGTATGAGCATGTGGTTATGAATCTTGAGAGTCAGCTGGAATCAGGTACCTTCACCACCATCTTTAAGTATCTTGTATTAAAATAGTTAGCAATAAAGAAGGGGGACAAATCTGGCTTTGTCATTCGCCCGTGTTTGGTTGGAGTAACCTTCGAATCCGTGAGGATTGACTTGTGATCAGGTAGATTCAATTTAAGAAGAATCTCCTTGACAGGATTTCCAGCTGAAGTATATAATCTTTCTAACACATTTGCATTAGATTCATCAAACTAAGCATGTTCTCATTATCAGAACGTCTCAAAGTAGACAGCACGATAAGAGTGAACCAGTGAGTTACTATCTTACCGATTGAAATAAAAAATCAATTTAAAAATCAATCAACGTGTCACTTGCTAAAGTGTTTTTGTAACACATCGAGAGTGTTAATCATTTCAAAAATTCATCATCAATCGTTAATCCATATCCTGGAACAAGTTTGATTCTTATAGAATTGCACCATCGTTTCTTTCCAGTTGTCACAAGTTTGATTCATAAAGAATCGCACAAGTTACCTACCATGAGCTTGTTTGATGTTGGCTCAAGCAGGATTTCCATCTTCATTGTGAATGAATTCACTCTGATGTTCTGGCAAAATCACAAGGATCTTGCGTAGGACTCTAATGATATTACTTGATATTCACATTGTGTGAGATAACAAGCTAAATTATGACAAGTGTCCTAATGAGATTAATGGATGATCTCTTTTGGCTCTAGACTCAATAGTGCACTTTTAATTTAGTGATCGGAGGCTGGAGCAGACTGCCACCTTTTCAATACCAACTAACTCGGAGTGAGAAAGTTGATAGAAATATGTGTAATCTCCGTAAGAAATGAAACAAGAGTCTGTTGAGAGACGTTGAGTGGCTGGGGAGGGTTGAGCTTAGTGTCACTGGGTCCACGACTGTCTTCAATGTCGGACAACAACTTCGTGTTTCTGACAGATTATGTATTGACCCGGTTTCTGCCTAAGTGTATTTTCTTTTCACCCTTTATCTTTACATTTCTTTTTCATTCTTTAACCCCTTCAATGCTTACCGAGACTTTATAACTAACACCTTGTTGGGTTTGTTCCAGTGTTAGCTCCATCTCAGTCAGAATTATTCCTGATTCTTACTTTTTCTCCTTTTGTATCATACCTAAGAACTTCTACACTAACTAGTGGATATCCCTGGGTAAATCCCTCCGGTTCTGGCTGGATCATAGGATTTGAATACCTAAGCCTAACCGCCTTATAACTTCATAAATTTAAGTACATGGTTGGTCTTTTGGGTATTTCATCACAATCCTTCCAAAAACATTGAAAATTTCAATGAAAGTGTTTGATATAAATATCAAAAGATTTATACTTTGAAAGTTTTTCATCGTCACTAAAAGCTCCCCCTTAACATGTAAATCGTAATCGTAGTACATGCTAAGTGTGGAGTGCATTGAATCCATTTTATATGATCACGTCTTTCAATACAAGTTAGATCCAGTTTAATCATATTTTCTCCCCTTATCTAAAATGTTAATCCCTTGATATTTTAGATATCAATTGATTAAACGCCTAGGGATAAAATGATACAGAATAACTTATAAGGAACATTTTAATGCTCCCCCTCAATAATTGAGGGTATCTAAGATAGTGTTGAGTACAATAAATTGAAAATTTTGAATTTACTAAGAAATTCTTGAAAATTTTGTACTCGAGCACTCCTTATTATCACCATAAGTCTACACTACATATATACATATGATAAATCATATGGTCCTTTCGAGCAGCCGAAGGTCTCCCTCGTACGTTCTTGCTCCTACAAACTTCTCCAAGCTGCACATCAACCTTCAATCTCTGAGCTTTCTGTCAATGGCACTTATCATCACCCGAGCTCTCCTCTTGTCTTGTGGACTCCATCGTCTCTTCAAAAAATAATCCATCTGAATTCCAGTAGCAATATCATTTAGAGTTGTACGAACATGGTTAAGTGTGCCATCACTGAACTTGTGAAGTTCATCAGTGCGCATTAACCAGTTTCTGCTTAATTTGTCTTGATAGATAATGCCTTGGACATCAGGATAGCCGGTGTAGGGAGTCATTTTTCTGAGATCAAGTCGCGTTGTGTCTGGTCCTGTAAGGTTGATCTTTTTCTGATAACTTTCGACGGCCAACTGTAGATCTTCCACACGTTCTTGAATGACAATTCTTTGAGTGTACATTCTCAGAGCCACATTTAGTGCATATCGATCATCCAGACTAAGATTGGTGAGCTTGCCTTAAACAAGAAGAAGTAATATATATTCAATGTCTTGGCGACAAAGTCTCTTGAAGTCGCCTTCTCAAAACTTGTATAGCACATCATCCTATCGACGAACCGTAATCTCTTCCAAATGACTATAACCAAAGAATTTCATGATTTTGAGACTGAGAACCGCAATGATCATGTATCTTGAGTAAAAATCCTTGGATGTTTCCATGTTGGTAGCATATCCATAGAATCTCTGACGTTTTGGACCCTAGTGGTATGTACCCCAATAGGCGTGTTTGTCGTAGTCTATTGGTACCACACTTGTTGTCCTACTTTCCTTGCGAGTTAGTTCTTTGGATGACTCAACTTCCTTGCTTGATCTCCATCTCTTGGTCCCTCGGTTTAATCCAGTAGAGGGTTCTTCATCTGTATCTTTATCGTCGCTTGTTATTGGAAGAATGATAACATCAACATAAGAGGAAAGGAGGTCCTTGTCCGTGTTATAAGCTTCAACCAATGTGTTGTAAAGATTTTTCTGAACATCTGATCTATCAATTGATTTATTCTCCTCCATTTTATCCATTAGAATCCTTTTTAGTTCAAGTTCTGAGAGTGAGGAAGCAATTCCGTAAGATGTCTGAGGTTGATTGGTGGAACGAATCAACACTTCAGCTCCCAGAGATTCAGTAACATACTTCTCAACTTTGGACTTGATCTTTGATGTTTGAGTTTTGACTTGATCCTTGATAATTTTCTGCATGTGAGAATCAAGTGAGTTGAGGAATTCTTGATTCTCTGCTTGAGCTTCTTCTCTGATCTTGTCTGATTTGAGCTGAATAGCCACATCTACTGCTTCCTTCATCTTAGAACCAAGGTATTCATTAACTATGCCCGGAATAGATGAGATGGCTTCAGCGAAAGGATTTGATTGTTTAAGCTTAGAGAGATCAGATTCCAACGCGGTTACTCTTTGATTAAAGCCGAATACAGATGCAAAGTCAGGGATTGGAGGCGGTGTTGTAGAGGGATTAGTGGTGGTAACAGGTGTTTGTTGACTTGATTGAGTGACAAGAAAAAGAGGTGGATGGATTGTTGTAGTGGTAGCTGGAGTCTCTGTGGCTACAGAAATAGGTACATTGACTAGAGTAGTTAATTCTGTATGAGGAGTCAGGATAGAGTCAATACCTTCATCCGTAGTAGGAGAGATGAACTTTGAAACCAGATCTGACACGGATGAACTTTGTTGTTGGACAACGGGAGTAGCAGCCGTTAGTGTCACATGGGCATCTTCCGTGTCTTTGGTAGTGTCAGCTTCAGTCATGTCAACATCACCTCCTTCCAGATTGACATTCGTCTCGTCTCCTTCTTTGTCTTCTTCACCATCTTTAACCCTGTCATCATCTTTTTGTTTCTCACTTTCATCAGTTGGTTGATAATCTGATGGTGTACGTACCAACTGATCAGATATCTCTTCCTCATCTTCTTCTTGTTCATCTTCGTCATTTTTTTCTTCTTAATCATCAGTTGAGAAGGTGGACAACTTTGGATGAGTAATGTTGTCACCATCATCATCTGATTCTATTGCATCATTATCATCATGTACATCTGAATCTTTGTTAGCATCATCATCTTCATCATCATCACCATCACTAAAGGTCCAAGACTCTTCCTCGCTCTCAGAATGATGTTCGGGTACATCGGGAACCTCTGGTTTGTCACCAGCTCCTTCATCTGTACCTGTCTTCTCGTGTACTTGCTCATCAGGAACCTTTGACAGGATGTCAACTCCATCACCTGAGCTACTTGCTTGTGAGTTGAGAGTTTGAATTTGACTTCTCTTGGTAGCTATATTTAGTTGTTTAGTTTCAGTCAAAGCAATCTTGAAGAGAGTCTCTAAAACTGTAGCAAGTTGCTTCTGCATTCCTGAGCCAGTCATCTTCCCAGTTTGTTTGACTCTTTTATCTTTAGGGTCTGTGGGAGGCTTCTTCTTAGGTGTTGTATCAGAATCATCTTTCTTCTTATGAACACTTGCTTTTGTTTTTAGAGGTACTTCTCTTGAAGCTATAGCATAGTACTCTTTGTAGGACTCAGAGTTTCGGATGTCCTCGTTTGTCAATTCCTTAGGCAAGATTACACCGTACAACTGTGTATCCTCATGCCTGGAGATAACATTGGTTGTGGTGAACATGGGGTCATCCCTAGCATAGTGCCAATTAATCTTGTTCCTCCGTGGAATTGATGGATCTTTTGACATAAAGAAGTTGACAATAAGCTTGGTGAAGCATGGGTAGTACATCACATTACCCTTCTTCGTATTCTTATTCTCTACTTGATAAGTAAAGTCCTCCTACAGAAGAAAGGCATAGTCAACATTCTTTTTATGGTACATGCCCCAAATGATTTGAGCTTGAGATAAATGAAGACTGTTCAGGAACTTTTACCACTGAGACACTTGTTGATAACCGCAGTAAATGATCTCCAGGGTTGATGTAGCTTGTTGACATTGACATCTGTAATCTTTCTTATCTCTCCACTGTGACCGAGACTTGCCGAGAAATGTAAGAATTTCTTGCTCAAAGGGTGGTTCATCAAATTTCTGATTACGGATTATAGGGCATATTTGAAGCATTTCTCTAAAGTACTCAAGATTGACAATATGTTTCTTGTTATTCATCTTGAAACGAATTAAACGGTTATGAATGGAAGCAGTGGCCCAGAACTCTTGCATATAGATCTCTGAAACATCAGCTGAGGCTTGAAATGCCTTGTAGAAGGGAGTGAGCTTTAACACATCATAAACCACTTGAAGAGTTGCTTCTTTTGACGAGAGAATCTAGCTTAATGTAGATGCATTTACAATCTTCAGATGGTTGCAGAAGCAACTAAGGCGTCATCCAACGCAATCAGTTCATCCTTTGTGATGCCATGATTTGCTAAAAAAGAGTCAAGCCAGTTTATAATGTGAAACAATTAATTACGTATTAGAACCTTTTATGACTTTTAGCACATTAAAGATCAGACAACTTAGAAGACTAAAAGCTTATGTGAAGAGGCAACTATTTAACAATTTAGGAATCCAGTGGTTTGTCTAACTAGTAGATAAGTTTAGATAACCTAAGTTGAATTTTAGATTAACTTGGATTTGTCATCTTTTTAATTACTTGAACTAAGTGAAGTCTTAATTTGACCTTATTTTGGAAAAATTTGATCTTTTAAGTGTGTTTTGTCAAGACAAGTTTGGTTCGTAAAGCTTTTTTACTTGTTTAGTTCACAATATAATCTGACTCGTTCAGCTCATAAGAATATTAACTCGTTCGGGTCTCAAAGGAAACCAACTCGTTTGGTTCACAAACAAAACTTAACTAGTTCAGGTCTTAAAGGTAACCAACTCGTTCGGTTCCTAAAGGAGTAGACTCGATCGGTTCATAAAGGGTATAAACTCGTTCGGTTCTCAATGACTTAGACTCGATCAGTGCACAAAGGGATTACACTTATTTGGTTCTCAATACTAATGACTCAATAGGTCCATAAAGGGTGTACTCTCGTTCGGTTCATATAGACTTAGACTCAATCGGTGCACAAAGGGATTACACTCGTTCGGTTCTTAATACTAATGACTCGATCGGTCCACAAAGGGTGTACTCTCGTTCGGTTCACATAAACTTAGACTCGATCGGTTCACAAAGGGTGTACTCTCGTTCGGTTCACACAGACTTAGACTCGATCAATTCTCTCAGTGAATCACTTGTTCTATTTGTCTATAAAAGTTCCACAGATATCATAGTTAAGAGCTCTCAATTGTTACATATCAAGAAAATATCAGTTAGGCACAATCAATACACTACTTGAACATATTATCATACATATTTTTCAAGAAACGACCAGGCATTAACATGAAGACATGTGATAACAACGTGATGCGATCAAGATCATATTAAAATGTTTCTAGCACAAACAAAGAAGCATAACATTACAATCCCATACAAAACCCATTAACATTTTTCAACATATTACATAAACCCTAATTTTCGATCCAATATATAGCAAGAATACATTCAAAACAAAACCAAATTCAAAACTGTTAAGAATGGATGTTCTACACTCCAAAGGTAACAAAACCCCTTATTCAATTTATGGTTTTATCAAGGTTCGATTTGGACGAACCCTAATTTGACAATTAGGGTTTATCGAGATCAAGACCAAGTAAAAGCTTAATTTGAGTGAGACGTGAGTGGTTTGGAGCGTGGAGAACACTTTGATAATAATACCTTAAGCTTGAATTTATCTTGAAGCGATGGATTGAGGGTTACGATTGAGAGAGGGTGTGTGTGTGTTTTGAGTGTGTGTGGGTGGTGTGAACAGTGACGAGGGATGAGGATGGGTGGAATATTTATTTAAGTTTAGATTATAACACATATAGTCCCTCACGTTTCATCTCCCTTTTATTTTGCCATTATAAGTTTTATAAGGTATATATTAGATAAACAAATAGCACTTATAGTCCCTAATGTTTAAACTAGCATACCTATAGACTTAAGTTGGCAAGAATATTCCCTAAAGGCATAAACAAATAACACATTAGGCACATGTAAGCTAAAATTAATTAACTTTCCTTAAAGTGATGTTTTGTTATTGTGTAAAAACCTTTTTCCCTTAAAAACTCAATTTATTATGACGAAGAAATTTGACATTCTCTCCCCCTCAAACAATGACCCGTTTTCTATCTAAAGAGCTGTAGTCGTTGTTTGAGAAGTCAAATGTCACTTGAAAAAAAACATATTTTCTGATGAAGGAATGTATTTATTTTTGAGAAACAACAAACACCATAGCAAATAAGAAGCAGACAACATGGTAAGAGTGAATCGGTAAGTTACTATCTTCCCGATTGAGTCATCAATTCGTGTTCAGCTTTCCTATGTCCAGATACCCTTGTGAGGCTACCCATGGGCATAAGATTGAAAATTGATTTAATAAAATCAGTTGACGTGTTAATGAGTAAAGAGTTTTCTAACACACCAAACATTTTTATCTTTTCAAATTCATCCATCAATTCATATACAGAACCGATACTGATATTCAGTTGTCACAAGTTTAATTCATATATAATCGCACAAGTCACCTGCCGTAGTGCTTGTTTGATGTTGGCACTGGTAGGATTTCCATCGTCACTGTGAATACTATGAGGTATCACTCTGATGTTCTGGCAATATCACAAGGATAATGCATAGGACTTTTAGTATCTCACATGTGTTCACAGTGTATAAATCAACATGTGTATTTTGGAATTGTGTCATATGAGATTTATATTGATCTCTTTTGGCTCTAGACTTAATAAGTGCAATTTTGGTTTTAGTAATCGGAGGCTGGAGCTGATTGCCACCTTTTCAATATCAACTAACTCGGAGTGAGAAAGTCAATAGAAATGTGTGTAATCTCTGTGAGTTTTGAAACAAGTCTTTTCGAACTTGAGTGGCTGGGGAGGGTTGTGCATTGCATCACTGGGTCCATGATAACTATCTTCAATACCAGACAACATCTTAGTGTTTCTGATAGCCAAAGTTGTAAAAATCACTAAGTGCTCCCGGAGCGGTCGGGTAGCGCCTAGCGATTAATCAGTTATGCGGGGATTAATCGGGGATTAATCAGAATGGATTTTTTATATACAAAATTATAATTTTAGATATAATATGTATAAGATAATCATGGTATTTCAAAGTTCAAAACTTCAAATACTTAAAGTGATATGATTTTTTCATTATTTTTTCCGATTCTTTCCGATTTTTGACTGATTTTTGACTAGACCGATTTTTTAGGCCGATTAATAAAAATCAAGGCATTTAGTGACCGATTCGCGCCTAGGCGCCGATTAATCGGCCGCCTATGCTAATTTTTGCAACACTGCTGATAGCATATGTATTGACCCGGTTTCTGCCTAAGTGTATGGAGGGCTTCTTTCTTTTCACCCTTTATCCTTACATTTCTTTTTCATTCTTCAACCCCTTCAATGCTTACCGAGACTTCATAACTAACACCTTGTTGGGTTTGTTCCAGTGTTAGCTCTATCTCAGTCGGCATTATTCCCGATTCTCACTTTTTCTCCTTTTTAATCATACCTAAGGACTTCTACACTAACTAGTGGATATCCCTGGGTAGATCCCTCCGGTTCTGGCTGGATCATAGGATTTGAATACCTATACCTAACCACCTTATAACTCCATAAAATTAAGTACATGGTCGGTCTTTTAGGGTATTCCATCACCATTACAAACCAAAATCATTGAAAAATTCATTCAAAGTGTTTGATATAAATATCAAAAGGTTTACACTTTGAATGTTTTTAATCATCACTAAAAGCTCCCCCTTAACATGTGCATCGTAATCGTAGTACATGCTAAGTGTGGAGTGCATCGAGTCCATTTTAATTGATTACTTCTGTCAATATACATTAAGTCCAGGTTAATCACATTTTCTCCCCTTATCTAAAATGTTAATCCCTTGATATTTTGGATATCAATTGATTAACCGTTCGGGGACAAAATGATGTATTCTAGCACTATGAAACATATTATTGCTCCCCCTCAACTTTTGAGGGTTTATAAGATGGTGCCGAGTATAATTATTTGAAAGATTTTAAATTTACTAAGAAATTCTTGTAAAATTTGTACTCGAGCACATCTTATTTTTCACCAAAAATCTACACTAGTTATTAACATATTCACAAGATAAAATTATTTACGAGGATTGACCTTATGAGAACAACATATGATAAATCATATGGTCCTTTGAAGCAGCCGTAAGTCACCCCCGTATGATCTCCCACCAACGAACATTTCGAAGCTCCTCATTAACCTTCTTTCTTTCAAGAAGATGTCGATTTGTTCTTTCTCTGTCCAAGCACTCTTCGGCATTGCTTCAACTTTCTTTCCAAGTTACGAAAGTCTTTGCTTCAAACTTTGAGTATGAAACAGATTCAGATACATATGTAACTTGAGCTTGTGTGGTTGGTGATGTCGGTGTTGATGTTGTCTTAGCTTCCCCCTAAACCAGCAATCTGATCTTGAGTAGATTCAAATCTTTCTTGCAAGCCGTGTAAAGAGGTCTTGATATATGAAACTCAGATATCTGAAGTACATAATTAATTCGAAGCCAAAACACCAAAGACAATTAAGTCCCGGATGTCCGCATTTCTCCTTACATGATATTTATGATATAAATTGTAACACCAAAGTCAATTAAGTCCCGGATGTCACAATTATTCCCTCTAAGTAGTCGAAATGATAACACCTAAGTCAACTAAGTCCCAAATGTACACACTTCTTCCGGTCGGGAAGTTTTGGAAACAGTCGCCTTCTTTGGAACTTGTAAAGGTATGTCGTCATCCCTCCGTATAGTAATCCAGTCAAGATGCTTGTAGTTTTGCCATTTGACTATTTCCACCTTTGTGACAGCAATAATTCTTCTTTTTGAGTAGATGTCACGAGCTGATTCCCTTGTGGTCGCAAATGCATAGAACTGTCTTCGCTTTTTGCCCCAATGTGAGATTCCCCAGAGAGCAAATTTGTCGTAGCTGACTATCATTTGACTCCACATTGAGTTGTGCACTAAGATCTTCTATTCCATTTAATATGCCCTAATCTGCACCTTGGTTTTCGGTAACTGAAGTAGAGTACTTCGGCTGACTCACCACCACGTAAGGGCTCAAGATCGTTATTGATGAAGTGATGAAACGGTATAAACATGATACCTTGAGGAATTTGGTACCAATCGTAGTGATATTTCGTAGATCATAGATTTTGGCGGCCTTCGGGGTGATCCAGTCCATTTTTTCTGTTGTGGCCTTTGTAACTTCTTCACAAAAGTATTCAAGTTCATTAAGGCTCTTGCATGTTGCCTTTCCATCGCTCAAATGTTGGACCGCTAACATTCCGTGATAGTGTTTAAGCAATTAGAGCCGGTTCATCACAAAAGCAGAGAGTCAAATGTAGTGTCTCTGTTACTTCCCCCCCCATCGACATACTCTCGAGGGTCTTGTCCTTCTTGACCAGAATTGCTTAGCCAAGGTTGGAACAAATCATGAACAAGGGCATACAGACTTGTTCCATGCATGATCAGGAGAAGGTAGTCGTTTAGGTTGTTGAAACCAGTTAGGAAGATGATGGACCTCTTCTTCCGCTTGTTCATCATGGACACCTGTTTCAAACTCCTGGTGTGCAGGTGCTTCAAAGACATCTGTAGATTGCATAGTTTCCTCTACCAGAGTAGATTGGCTAGCAGATTGCTTGTGAGTCTTAGAACCTGTAATAGTCTTTCCTGCTGTCGTGGTTGTCGTTTCTCTTGGAGCACTAGTAGATTCATGTTCTTTTCCTGACCTTATTCTTTTGGACCCCTGGTATGTTCCAGCGGAGGGCTCTTGATCATCATCTGCTCCGTCTCGAGGTCTTTTTATTGTGACCGTATCACCATAAGTATCTAGCAGAATTTTGTTGGCTTCATATGCATCAACTAATGCCGTGTAGAGCTGCCTTTGAATGTCTGACCTGTTGATAGAGTTGTTAGTTTCCATCTTGTCAATTAAGATCTTTTTCAGCTCTAGTTCTGAAAGATTAGCAGCTACAACATGAGACGTCTTGGCTTCCTTTGACGATCGTACCAGAACCTCAGACTCGAGTTGTTCGTTTACTAACTTCTCAATTTTTGGAGTGATCTTCGAGACTTCTTTCTTGACTTGTTCCTTGATTACTTTCTAAATTCCTTCATCGATTGAATCAAGGAATTGTTGATTGTCAGTATGAGCCTCTTCTTGAATTCTATCATACTTTAGTTGGACTGCAACATCTACTGCCTCCTTCAGTTTATTTGCCAGGTACTGATCAACGATGCCAGGAATGGAATAGAGTGCTTCAGCATATTGATTTGTTTGTTTGAATTCCGAGAAGTTATCTTCTAAGGCTTTTAGTCTGTTATCAAAACCAAAAAACAAAGCAAAGTCAGGAAGATTTTGAAGTAAGGAGCTTGAGTAGTACCGGTGTCCAGGATTGTGGTTGTTGTAATTTGATGACAAAGATTGATGTTTGGAGGAAACGAATGTGGTGCAAAGAAGGATGGCCTGCAATGGCAGTGACAATGAATCTTTATTTGAGAGTGGCTTCACATATTGTCCTAAATATAGCATCACCACCAATAATCTTGATTTGGATTTAGCAATTATGGATAGGACGAAGCCAAGATGATAACAGAAGAGCTCTTTTTTTACCAATAGGATTTACCGGAGTTAGGGTCACATGAGTGTCTTCAATTTCCTGGGTTGCTTGAACTGGGAACCATATAACATCTGTCATCACATACATCTCTTCCTTCAAGTATTGGCTTAGTATCTTTGTCCGTTTCATTCCTTTGTCCTCTTCATCAGTACAACTTCACCGACTTTTTCTCTTCAACATCCCCTCCCTTCAACATTAATGTCACTGTCTTCGATCATCTGAGGATGACACACCAAGCGGTTTATGAACCTATAGTATTGAATGGGGTATCATCTTCATTAGTTTCCTATTCATGTGTTGTTTCATCATCATGAGTTGTGAGCTTTGGATGGATGAAATCATCACCATCATCTTCTGATTTAGTCTGTGCTTCATCATCATCATCTTGAACATTTTCATCATCGTCATTTTAATCATCATTTTCATCATCCTGAGTAGTCTCATCATCGTCATTTTTATCCTCATCTTCATCATCTTGAGCGTTCTCATCATCGTCAATTTTATCATCATCTTGATCATCTTCACTTGATTTCCAGGAGATATCATCATCTGAGTCATAATCAGGTGCATCGGGAACCCCTGGTGTAACACCAGTTCCTTCATCTGCACCAGACCCGCTGGCATGAGATTTGTGAGTCTCTTTACGGCTTCTCTTTGTCATTATCTTGAGTTGCTCAGCCTCTGTCAAACGCCTCAAGAATAGCCTTAACTTCTTTAGCCTTCTGATTTCCTTTTCCAGACTTCTTTTCTTTCTTTTCTTTGGGGATTGTGGAGGCTCTGCCTTAGTAGTTGTATCAGTAGCCACTTTTTCTTCGTACTTCCTTTTGTCGTGGAGGAATCTTTCTCCTGAAGCAATAGCATAATACTCTTTGTTATGATTCAGAGTTGCGATGTCCTCGTGGTTAATGCTACTTGGCTAGATAAGTCCCCGTACAACTGAGTGACTTCAATTCCTTGAGATACATTGATTGTTGTGAACATTGGGTCATATCTCTGGCATAATGGCCAATTTACCTTGTTTCTTTGAGGAATTGAAGGGTCTTTATCCATGACAAAGTTGACGACTAGCTTGGTGAAACGAGGATAGTACATCACATTGCCCTTTTTCGTATTTTTGTTCTCAATCTGGTAAATGAAGTCCTCCCACAGAAGATATGCATAATCAACCTTCTTGTTATTGTACATTCCCCATAAGATTTGAGCTTGAGAAAGACGAAGACTGTCGTAGGATGGTTTACCACTAAGACATTTGTTGATGACAGCAGCAAATGATCTCCAGGGTTGATGCAGCTTATTGACATTAACATCAGTGATCTTCCTTATTTCTCCAGAGTGACCAAGACTGGCTAGAAATGCCAGAATCTCCTTCTCAAGAGGTGGTTCTTCAAACTTCTTATTACCGACTTTAGAAAATTTGAGAAGTCTGCTTGAAAAATTGATTAAGATTGAGAATGTGCTTTTTGTTATTCATCTTGAATCTGACAGATCGGTTATGAACATAAGCAGAGGCCCAGAATTCTTGCATATAGATCTCTGGAACATCAGCAGAAACTTGGAATGCCTTGTAGAAAGAAGTAAGTTTTAACACATCGTAGACTACTTGAAGAGTTGCTTCCTTTGATATGACATCCGAGCTTAAACGAAGATTACATTTACCAATCTTAAGTCGGTTGGTAAGAGAAC
Source organism: Tanacetum coccineum (assembly GCA_026074375.1). Lineage (NCBI taxonomy): Eukaryota > Viridiplantae > Streptophyta > Magnoliopsida > Asterales > Asteraceae > Tanacetum > Tanacetum coccineum. The sequence continues at coordinate 53,545 of BQNB010015056.1, forward strand.
TAAACATCATCCAAAGCAACTAATCTGCATAAGATTTCCATATCTGTTAAGAAAGATTGAGTGTAGTTTATAATGTGACACAATCATTCATGCATGAGAACCTTTATGACTTTTAGCACTTTGAAGATCAATCATCTTAGATAGACCAATTGCGTATGAGACAAAGGCACCTATTGTAACAACTAAGTTAAATGTAGTTAACCTAGGTTTTGTCAAGCTTTTAATGTCTATTTTAAACTAAGAGACTTATTTAATTTAACCTTAGTTGGAGAAATTTGATCTTAAGTGTGTTAAGTCAAAACTTGTTAAGTGTTGAAAACATCTTCACTCGTTCGGTCCACAAAGAAACACCTCGATCGGTTTGCACTGAATATCACTCGTGTCGATCCATAAGACAGACACACTATCGCATCCACTGTTATCATCATAGCTTCGGTCCTCACTATCAGTCACTCGTTCGGTCCACATAGACAGACACTCGTTCGGTCCATGTTATCAATCATTCGTTCGGTCCGCACTATCAGTCACTTCCGTTCGTCCATAAGACAGAACACTGTTCGGAATCAATGTTATCAATCATTCGTTCAGGAACTCGCGCACTATCAGTCCTCTGTTCGGGAGATCCCTCATTGTAAGTTTTATTCGTTTCGAAGTCTATATTAAATAACTCGTTCGGCGATCCCAAATTAAATAACGCTCGTTCGACAATTCCCTTATTAAAATTTACTACACTACGATCGATCCACCACTAAGAGACACTTGTTCGTTTCACACATTGATGACCTCTCTTCGGATTCTTACTAACAATTCATTCGTTTCGGATCCCTCTTAAGGTTTGACTCTAATCGATTCCATTATTTAACCATTTTACAATAACATAAGATTAGCTTAAGGGATGATCAACAATTATTTGTTAGAGCCTACCTATGTCATTTTTAAGTTTGGTTGATGAGAATTTATCGTCTAACGAGCAACAATACATCATATAGACATACACTCGAATAAAACTAACACTAGATGAGATCAACAAGACATAAGCTTGTTTCTAAATACTGCTAGATGAAAAAGACCACGATTATAGTTAAATGTTTAAAAATACTATCCCACACATAACTCACAATATTTATACAATATATAGCATAACCCTAATTTTCAAGCACAAAATCAATCAAGAACACATTGAAATCAAAGTAAATGACAAAACTGTTTTAACATAATGTTCTACACTCTAACCTGAGCAAAACGCCTCATTCAATTCAAGTTTTTATCTTGCTTCGATTTTGATGAACCTTAATTTTGAAGTTAGGGTTGATCGAGATCAAGCAACCATGAAAACACAATTCAAATGAGATTTGTGTTCATTGGAGTGTAAGAAACACTTTATAGTGAATACCTTTTCCTTGAAATGATCTTGAGAAGAAGGATTAAAGGGTGCGTTTTGAGTGTGTGTGCGTGTGTGTGTTTTTGAGTATGTGAAAGTGTGTGAACAGTGATAGGGACGGGGTGGGGATGGTTAAGTCTTAAATCAAAATTTATGTTTAACACTTTTGGCCCCTCATGATTACTCAACTATCAATTTTGCCAATTAAGTTTTATAAGGTGTATTCAAGTTAAACAATTAGCACAAATAGTCCCTAATGTTTTGAACTCTCTTACCTATAGACTTAATTACTCAAAATACATCCTAAAGAAATAAACAAGTAACACATAAGGCACAAGCAAGTTAAACTTAATTAACTAACATACCAAGAGATATTTCATTATTGTTTAAAAACCTTTTTCCTTTAAAAAAAACTTATTTTATCATAACGAAGCGATTTGACATTCTCTCCCCCTCAAACAATGACCCGTTTTCTATTTAAAGAGCTGTAGTCGTTGTTTGAGAAGCCAAATGTATCTTTGATTTTTTTTTCAGATGATGGAATGATTTTATATGTGAAAAACAACAAACACCATGGTAAATAAGATTTCTCTTATTTATACTCATAAATGCACTGAAACGTACACTAGCGGAAATATAGAAAGCACGGGTTATGATGCAAAGTAAATATCACAGCCCCCTTTTTTATGGTCATAAAGTAGCCCAATAGCCGAGAATAAATTAAATTCCCTTGAAGGTCAAGGATTCTTTTGAAATACATGCCTTTTGAAATAGATGGGGGACCCGGGTTGCTATCTGAAAAAAATAGCAAGCCATAATGGCATGTTTGAAAACATTTGAAACTTCTGCTCGAAACTTTCATTTACACAGGCTTGTATCTTGTTGAATGATATGGGGGGGGGGGGGGGGGGGGGGGGGGGGGGGGGGGGGGGGGGGGGGGGGGGGGAGGGGGGGGGGGGGGGGGGGGGGGGGGTCTAAACCGTAAATGTTATCGATTTTTAGAAGACATGCCATTTGAAAACTGATTTTTGTATTTTTCTCATTTTTTAATTTTGTATTTTTGTTTTTATAAAGGTTTGATAAAATGAAAATCTTTTTGGATTTTCTGATTTTATATTTTTTATCTTTTGTTTTTATAAAATTTATATAAAAAGAAAATATTTTTGGTTTTTCTGAGTTAAATTATATACATATGATACAAAGGATATTCAAATAAGTACCACCACTATTCGTCAATGTCATCTGCCAACTTTTTCAGAGTCTCCGGCGTAAAACTTCGCATACCCAGCTTGTTGATTAGAAATTCAATTCTTTCTCGGCCAAGAGCTTTAGTGAAGATGTCCGCCAATTGATACTCCGTATTGACAAAGTAAAGTTCAATCACACCATTTTCAACATGCTCTTTGATGAAGTGAAATCTGATGTCTATATGTTTGGATCTGGAATGTTGGACGTTGTTGCAGCATAAGGCAATAGCGCTTTTGTTATCACAGTACATTGGAATTTTATTGAATCCAAAGCCATAGTCGGTAAGTTGTGATCGCATCCAAAGGACTTGAGCACAACAACCAGACAAAGCAATAATTCAACCTTCCGTACTGGATATACACAGGCTTTTTCTTCCTGCCTTTTTAGATGACCAGCTCACAAGTCTAAGTCACCCAAAGTTTTATACTACCAGATGCGCTACGCGTGTATCTTGACAACCACATGATCCGCATCGATAAATGCTGTTAGTGCAAAGGAAGAATCCTTCAGATACCAAAGTCCCCGATGTACAGTTCCTTTTAGAAACCGAAAGATCCTTTTTACCGCATTTAAGTACTTTTCGGTAGGCCGAGCCTGATACCAGGCACACATGCATATAGCAAATTGTAGGTCTGGTCTACTGGATGTAAGATAAAGGAGGGTGCCAATCATACCACGATAATGTATGGATCTACAGTGGTTCCCATTCTTTATCCCTCATCCCAGTTTGGACGTCTCCCAACATAGATAACCACTGGTCACAAGATTCAAAGCATATTTCTTTAGTGATTCAGAGCATATTTAGATTGGTTTTAATGATTGCCTCTGGGACTTTGAGAAATCTGTAGGTCCGAAGAAAAATGAGATTTTACCCATCATCGACATCTTGAATTTTGAACACATTATTTTAGCGAATAGATCACAAAGTTCAGGAGTAGATGCAGCAAAGATAATATCATTGATAAGTGTAAAATACACATATCCATTTATGCTTAAAATAGCCCAAATAAACCTAAAATAGACCAAAAATAGCAAAAATATGCTTGTATTTGTGTTTTGTGTGTGCAGGTACGGATATATCAAAAATCATAAGAAAACAGTCAAAAACAGGCAAGCACGGACACGAGAATCAGAAGAGTTCAAAAAGAAGCTAAAGAATCAAAGCCAAAGCCAGAAAAGTCAAGCCCTCAGTCAAATCCAGTCAACAATGGTCAAACAACAGTCAAACATAAAAGGACAAATCCTCAAAATATTTCACTTTGGTCCCTTAACTCTCACAAAAGTTCAAAAATGTCCCCTCCTCCCTTATTGGGCCCAGGAAAGCTTAATGGGCCTCTATAAACCTAGGAAGCCCTATCCGGATCCCAAAAGCCCAATTCTTAAGCCCATTACTAGCCCACTTCCCTTTCTAATAAACCACAAGGGCTAAACTTGCAATTTTCGAAAGTTATTTATAACTAGAAAATGGAGAAAAGAAAGTGAGGGGCGAATTGTGTCAACTCTCCAAAGTTCAAACTGATTTACCCCAATTCAGTTATAAAAAAAGGGCGGGTAAATCCAAACACTATTCACCCATCGTCCTCATTTACCCACGAGTCAAATCAAAGGGCATTCCACAATTGAAGGTTCAAATGAGTAATTCAAGGGTTCAAGTACAAGATGGCAGGGTCATTACATCATCAAAAGCTCTGATTGGTCCAACCCACTTGAGGAATGCCACGTTGGATGAGAGGAAGCACAAGAGGAATGAGTATTTACACTAGATTCTCTCACAAAACAAGCACAAGCTGTCACATCAAGGAATGACAGCTTGGCAATCCTTGAGTGTCCACACTTGATCCAACGACTTACAATAGCTCCTCCAATGATTGGGAAATAAATGGCAGAGATTAAAGGATTAGAGAGCAAGGCAAGAGGGCTAGAATCTTCCCTAGCTGGCTATAAATAGAGCCTTACCTCTCACACACACACTATCTAGTTTTTTTTTAGTGAATTTTAGTCTAGCTTAATTTTGTATTTTTACTTAAATGTTATTTTCCTTAAATGTTTTGTAATCTCCTTTTTAAGCAATGTAATCAGTTTCTTCTATTAATGAAATTCAGTTTTAAAGCTTTTTAAATCTCACTCTTAAGCTCTCATTTAAATTCTCAAATATTAAGCTACTTCTCATAAGCCTGTCATAAGCTCAGTTAAGCTCTTGTGAGACTATAAGCTTACAATTGAGCTAAATTAGATCTTATTATACTTAAATTGTTAAACCAGCCTAAAGTTCTTTGTCTTATTATGATTATAAGCTTTTGGAAGGGGAGCTTAAAATGGATGAGCTCCCAAGGACTTAATCTAGCTTATTTACATGAATAAGCTAGAGCTTGTAGCTGACAATTGAGTTTGTGCTTCTGTTTAGCTGAAGCTAAAGTAAGTTTTCATTTATATTCTTATGGACTTTAAAATTTAGTTCAATTTTAGTACATTAGTTAGATCTGCTTATTGTTATAGCTTATTTGTGCTTATTGTTATTTCATTGTGTCTATTAGTTAGTTATTTACACATGTTTTAGCTTATTAAGTTAATAAAACTTAGTTGCCTTCATTTTTGTCTTAAAAATCTAAAAAAAAGTAGAAAATAGAGTAGATCTTTGATTATTTGGAAAAAGCTTGGATTTTCAGGACTTACCGAAACAAAAATGGTTTTAGAGTTAGCCGATCGTACAATTTCCAAACCAACCGGTGTAGCCGAGAATGTTTTCGTCAAAGTAGGAAAATTTTATTTTCCCGCCGACTTTGTTGTGCTTGATTTTATAGCCGATCCTCGAGTACCATTGATACTCGGGCGACCCTTTCTTAGGACGGCTCATGCTTTAATCGATGTTTACGAAGGAGAGATTACTCTTAGGAATGATGATCAATCTTTAACCCTTAAATGTGGTGATGCACCTTCCATTTCATACAACAATCTCGAATCGTTGAAGAAAGTTGATCTAATCGATGCTGCTTGTGAAATTTATTCACAAGAATCCTTCTCCGTACTACGATCCGATTGTTTCAAATTCATCTCCGACACTTACTCCTTTTGATGAAAGCGATTTTCTACTCTTTGAAGAAGCCGATGCTTTTATAGCAATCGATGATGAACCAGTTTCACCAGTTTTCAATGCTACGTACTACGATCCCGAGGGTGACATTCTCATTCTCGAGGCACTTCTCAACAATGATCCATTACCTCACCCAAACCAAGGAGATTACTCACCCGGAATTCAAAAAGATCTTAAAGTTGTTGAACCAAAGAAGTCTTCACTCGAATATGCTACTTCTTATGAACCAAAAGATGAAATTCCCGAAGTCGAACTTAAAGAGTTACCTCCGCATCTCGAGTATGCGTTTTTAGAGGAAAATAACAAGCTTCCAGTCATAATTTCAAAAGATTTGAGCCAAGATGAAAAGACCTCACTCATTAACGTTCTGAAAAACCGAAAACAAGCAATTGCTTGGAAACTTTCTGATATCCGAGGCATAGATCCAGAGTTTTGCTCTCACAAAATCCTTTTAGAAGATGATTACGAACCTTCAGTCCAACATCAAAGGAGGGTTAACCCTAAAATCCACGACGTCATCAAGAAAGAAGTAGAAAAACTTCTTGACGCGGGATTGATTTATCCGATCTCGGATAGTCCATGGGTTAGTCCGGTCCATTGTGTTCCTAAAAAAGGTGGTATGACCGTTGTCATGTCAAGAACCGAAAGAAAATGAATTGGTGCCTACAAGATTAAGTCCACCGGAATGGAGAGTTTGCATCGACTATCAAAAGTTAAACGAAGCAACTTGTAAAGACTATTTTCCGTTACCATTCATGGGACCAAATGCTAGAACGCTTAGCCGGCAACGGATTTTATTGTTTCTTAGATGGTTTTTCGGGGTATTTTCAAAATCTATTTGACCCTAAAGATCAAGAGGAAAACTACTTTCCTTTGCCATACGGAACTTTCGCGTACCCTCGTATGCCATTCGGTTTGTGCAATGCACCCGAAACTTTTTAGCGTTGTATGATGACCATTTTTCATGACATGATAGAAAAAATGATGGAAGTTTTTATGGATGATTTTTCAGTTTTTGGAGATTCTTTTTCCACGTTGCATTGGCCAATCTAGCAAAATGATCAAAGGTGTTGAAGACCACCAATTAGACTAAATTGGGAAAAGTAGCCATTCATGGTTAAAGAGGCATTGTTTTAGGAATAAGATCTCTAGAAAAGGAATTGAAGTCGATAAGGCCAAAGTTGATTTAATTTCAAAGCTTCCTCACTCAACGACCGTTAAAGGAATCAGAAGTTTTCTTGGGCATGCTGGATTCTATCGGAGATTTATCAAAGACTTTTCCAAAATCTCTCGACCTATGACCCATCTCTTAGAGAAAAACACTCCTTTCATTTTCTCGGAAGATTGCATTCTTGCCTTTTAAACATTGAAAAAGAAGTTAACCGAAGCTCCAATTCTCATTGCTCCAAATTAGGACCAACCTTTTGAAATCATGTGCGATGCAAGTGATTATGCAATAGGTACGGTTCTAGGGTAAAGGATTGAGAAGCATTTCTGACCAATTCATTACGCAAGTAAGTCCATGACCGAAGCAGAAACAAACTACACAACAACCGAAAAACAAATGCTTGCAGTTGTTTACGCGTTTGGAAGTTTCAATCATATCTAATCATGAACAGAGGGTTGTTTACTCCGACATTCCGCATTGAAATACTCTTCACAATGAAAGATGCCAAAGCAACGTTTGCTACGATGGGTCTTACTTCTTTCAGGGAATTTGATTTCAAAGTTATCGATACCAAGGGAGCTTGAAAACTATTGTAGGCCGATCACCTATCTGTCTTGAAAACCATATGTGAATGTTTTGATTCCTAAGGAGATTAATGAAAATTTTCATCTTGATTCGTTGAATACGGTGAACTTTCCATGGATGACCAAATTATTCCCGTTGTTTTGCCGATATAGCAAATTACTACGCGGGGAATTTTCTTATCAAAGGAATGTCAACCCAACAAAAGAGGAAGTTTTTCAAGGATATAAAGCATTACTTTTGGGATGATCCATATCTCTTTCGTACATGTGCGGATAAAATCATCCGTAGATGTGTATTTGGTCAAGAAGCGCTTGAAATCCTCAAGGCTTGCCATGAAGGACCCACCGGGGGCCATCACAGTGCCAATATCACAGCTCGAAAAGTATTTGATGCCGGTTTCTTTTGGCCTATGATTTATAAGGATGCTTACAAATTAATCAAATCTTATGATACATGTCAAAGACAAGGTAAAATCTCTCAACATGATGAGATGCCTCAAAATGCAATCCAAGTTTGTGAAATTTTCGATGTTTGGGGTATCGATTTTATGGGACCTTTTTTGTCGTCTAGAGAAAACAAATATATTCTAGTAGCCGTCGATTATCTTTCTAAATGGGTTGAAGCCAAGGCGCTCCCCACCAACGATGCTAGAGTAGTTGTTAAGTTCTTAAAATCCCTTTTCTCCCGATTCGGTGCTCCTAGAGCAATTATAAGCGATCGTGGGACCTATTTTTGTAACGATAAGTTTGCTAAAGTCATGTCAAAATATGGTGTCACCCATCGTCTTTCGACTCCTTACCACCCTCAAACGAGTGGTCAAGTTAAAGTCACGAATCGTGGTCTTAAGAGAATTTTAGAAAGGACGGTAGGAGAAAACTGTGCCTCATGGTCAGACAAGTTAGATGATGCATTATGGGCTTTTAGGACCGCTTACAAAACTCCAATTGGTTGCACTCCGTACAAGTTAGTCTATGGAAAAGCGTGTCACTTACCCGTCGAACTAGAACACAAGGCATATTAGGCTATTAAGCATGCCAACTTCGATTTAAAGACCGCGGGTGATCATCGAAAGCTCCAACTCAATGAACTTAGCGAGCTTCATGATCAAGCTTATGAGAATTCACTAATCTACAAGGAGAAGACAAAGAAACTTCACGATTCCAAGATAAAGAACCGAATCTTCAATGTTGGTGATCAAGTCTTGCTTTTCAACTCCCGATTAAAGATTTTCTCAGGGAAGCTCAATCCGTGGTCCGGACCTTTCACAAATCACCGGAAGTTTATCCTTATGGCAGATTCCAATTTTGTCTTATCCCGATGGTTCGAATTTCAAAGTCAACTGCCACCGTCTTAAGCACTATTATGGAGGGGATACACCACCATTGGTTATCCCGGACCTCCAGACTTTCCCTAAGGACAACTAAATTCAGGGATCGAGTCGAGCTTGCGACTCGGTGAACAAAAACAAGCCGCTTCATGGGAGTTCACCTCATGCTTATCCTTTCCATTTTCTATCTAATGGGTTGTGATGTGTTGTGGCTATTCTTTTCTGATTTCTCGATGTTTGTTGCTTGTTTGTTGTGATTTTTGTAGGATCAACCCAACAAATTCTTTGAAGCCTCTCGTGTCCGGTTGATTTATCCCGTTCTACTCGAGCTTCTCATCCTTTGTGTGAAATTAGTTTGGGGAGATCCGATATCCTTTCATCATTATCGATTAACGTCTATCTTTGCATACCTCATAAACGGCTTAGATTTTCGTAGAAACCCGACTTTAAACATTGAGGACAATGTTTCGTTTTAGTTTGGGGAAGGGAATCTATCGATTTGATGTTACTTGCTTATTGTTTTGTTCTCACGTACCCGTTTTCCCACAAAAATAGCAAAAAATTTAAATTTTTAGTCATAAATATAATCTTTAAAAAAAATAAAAAAATAATAATAATAATAATAAGTGTTAAGACACAAATGTAGGTTTTCCGTTGGTAAGAATAAGAAGTAATTTTTGACCCGATCGAACGTGTAGAGTTCTAGCTTTCTCCCTTAACAATTAATGATGATAGTTTGTGCTAGTCTCACGTAGACTTTAAACATGCTAGACTTGAATCGTTAGTAAATGAAGACTTGTGCTAATCTCAAGTAGATTTTAAATATGCCAAGTTGGAATTTATATTGGCTAAGCATTCGCGAATACTCTTTCTTAGAGATTTTAAATTGCGAAGAATAAGAAATGATAGTGTTATTTATAAGTCATGACATTAAACGTAGAATAGTTGGTTTTCTTTCAAGCTCATAAGTGTTAATTGTGGCTTTTTCTCCCATTAGCTTGTTTCACCTATATATATAAATGTTTAATAAATAGAGTTGTATGGTTTTTTGGTTAATAATTAGCTAATAGAAGTTTTCTTTAGTTCCTTTGTGATTAGGATGAGTACACATCAGGAATACTTAATTTGGCATACTATATGTATCATTAATAAATATTTTGCTTATTCCTTAAAGAGCCTTAGGGTATATGGGATAAGTAGAATTCATTAATAATCCGAAACTGATAAAAGTTTGTTGTATCTTGCCGGCTCACAACCGATGTTACAGCCTTCTAAAAGGCCGAGGAAGTTACCAAGGTCGAAATATGTTTGCTACATCTTGTCGGAGGCGTGGCCGATGTTGTAGCCTTCTAAAGGACTGAGGTATAATAATGTTGCTTAATTTTTGTCTTACTTTGTGCCTTAAAGAGCCTAAGGGTATATGGTGCAAATGAGATTGGTCCATTCATGTCTTAAAGAGCCTTAGGGTATATGACATGAATGGTGCCTTGCTTAAGTAGCCTAATAAAAGCCAAATTTTGGTTGCCTCGATGTGGACTTTAATCTTGATGACATTTGATCTTTTGAAAAGGGCTAGGAGCTAATTATTGCGTTCTTAACCATTACACTTTATTTTTGGAATTAATAAGTATCTAAATAAGTCTTAAAGAGCCTTCGGGTATATGACTTAAGTAAAATCTTGAGATACAAAAAAGTGGATTTGCGGTGTAATTAATCTGAGTTGATCATCACCAGAATTCCATTCCTTGCTATTATCTCATCAATATAAATCTTTGCCAACTTAACATTTTGAAATCTTCATGTATAGCTAGAAATTGAGCTAACTTGGTTAGTCTATCGACCATCACCCAAATCACATCATACTCACTACTTTGACCTTAGAAATTTAGTGATAAAATCCATGGTGATTCTATCTCATTTTCATGCAAGTATCTCAGGCTGTTGCAGTAAGCCAAAAGTGTAACACCCTCAAATCTGAGCATGCAGCGGAATGTTGAATATCCGAGGGCGTTATATTTACGGATCAATAGCACAAGATATGAGAACGACCACTAAACATGTCGTTTGAAAAAGATACATTGGATTAACAAAATACATGTTTGTTACATAAGCTCATGGCTTTAAATTGTTCAACAATATTGATAAGTGTTAAATACACATATCCGTTTGTACCAAAAATAACCCAATTAAACCCAAAATAGACCAAAAATGGCAAAAATACGCTTGTATTTGTGTTTTGTGTGTGCATGTACGGATATATCAAAAATCACAAGAAAACAGTCAAAAACGGGCAAGCACGGACACGAGAATCAGAAGAGTACAAAAAGAAGCCAAGGATTCAAAGCCGAAGCCAGAAAAGTCAAGCCTCTGTCAAATCCAGTCAAAATGGTTAAAAATTGGTCAACAAAAGTCAACCAATAAAAGACAAAACCCAAAAACATTCCATTTTCACCCTCCAAGTTTCACAAAAATCTAAAAATAAACCCTCACCCCTTATTGGGCCTGAAAAACCCTAGGAAACCCTACCCGGATCCAAAAGCCCAAGTCCCTAGCCCACCACTCTTTTATAAAACAACAAGGACCTATACCGCCATTTTTTAAACTCCTTTTATAACTACAAAAAAGGATAAAGAAAGAGAGGGGTCATTTGTGTAATTATCCGAAACTACAACTGAATTACCTTTCAGTTAAAAATGGGCGCGAACACTGTTCACCCGTCTCCCCCATTTTTACCTTGGGTCAAAATCAAAGGGCTTTTTGGAATTGAGGGTCAAGGAAGACAATTCACGGAGTCTACAATGGAATTCATTAGCTCTCTCAAGCTCTAGGCCACGTCATCAATGGAGAAGCACAAATGGAATATGGGTTTTGTACTATTTCTACTCACATAAGTAGCACAAACTGTCACATCAAGGAATGACAGCTTGGCAATCCTCAAGTGTCCACATTCAATCCAACGGCCAATATTTGTGATCCAATCATTTGGAAATGATTAGAAGATTCAAGGGATGAGATTAAAAGATTGGAGAGCAAGGCAAGAGGGTTTGGAAGCTTCACCAGATGGCTATAAATAGAGCCTCACTCTTCACACACACACACGTAGCTGAGGGTAGTTTTTAGCTTAATTTACTTTTCTAGCTTAATTTCTTAAATCAT
>BQNB010015057.1:0-73928 GCA_026074375.1 Tanacetum coccineum
TTTTGTTTATGAAAATATACAACTTCATCCTTTTTAGTTTTGGGATTATTTTGAATAGGAGGAAAATCACCATCGGTAATAACATGCCAAAGATCTAGATCTTTTGACTTCGCATAAGTTTCGAATCTATTTTTCCAATAAATAAATCATCACTTTCAAATAGTGGTGGTCTTTGCATAGATTGCCCTTCTAAATATTTTTCCGAATCCATAGACCGATTCAAGTTTTAAATTACAATTTATTTTAAAAATCTTGTTTGACGTGGCTCTTGATGCCAATTTTGGAAAATTAGAAGGGGGGTTGAATAGTTTACCGCTTTTTAATTTAAAGTTTTAAAGTGTTTGTAAAAATTTTAGATTCGACTTTATGTGAATTCCACACTTGCGCAATATAAACAATATACTTATCTAAACAATTAATAAGATAGTATGAAAAAATAATGCAAGACAAGAGATAAGAGTAAGAACAATCAAACCACAACGCGAGGATTTTTAGTGGTTCGGTAACGAAGCACCTCTTCGCCCTACTCCACTCCCCGAGCACCAAACTCGAGAGTTTTCTTCACTATGTCAACAAGCTCCCTTATGGCGGAGAAAACTGTACACAACGTTGCTAACACCGATTTACGACACAAAGCTAAATGTCGAGTTCTAATCTTAGCTAGAACCAATCTATCACAACACGACTTCACTACTTGTTCATGACTTCACAACTTCACGACTTCTTCACAACTTCTTCACAACTTCAAGACTTTACTTCACCACACTACTAATATCACAACTATCTATCACTACTTTGTAAGATCACCACGATCTAACTATACTTACAAAGATCGCCAAGATCTAGCTACTATACACAAATACAAGATATACAATTGATTTACAAATATGTGATATGAATGCAACAAGGTTGCAATACACACTAAGGTGTAATACTTCTTCATTTGATGATGGAAATATTCTTCTATTGCACTTGAGGAATTAATCTTGGATCACTTAGAAACAAAGCTTTAAGGATTTTAGAGAGGATATGTGGGCTGTTTTGAGCAGAAAGAATGAGTGCAAAAGGTGAGAAAATAGTGAGGAAAAGTCTAGTATTTATAGGATAAACTAGAGGAGCGTCAGTCAATGGACGGTCCCCTTAAATAGGTGGGCGGTCCCCTTAAAATTAAAGGGGCCGCCCTAGACTGGGCGCTCCCCATTTTGTCCTTTTGTGTAGGGAGAATTTTCTGGAACTTTCTAGCCTTTTTAGGTCTGAAAATTTGAATTTCAAAATGTTTATTTTGAATAAAACATTTATTTTAATTGTAGAAAATGTTTTGTAATGTTTACAACATTTTATAAAAGTGTGAGGTTGAATAAAAAATATCCTTTGATCATAAAATGCATTAAGCGTTTATTTATTCATACCTTGAAGTGATATAATTTTCAAAATGAAAATTTACTACTAATTACTTGTTTACGTTTAATTTTACATTGAAATTTTTTTATATTTTGTGATTATCAAAACGTAAAGATGTGAAAAATATTAGTAATATTTTTAGGCATTATATTTTATCAACATATATGACTATTTGCTAGAGATTCCCTCACTAGGCTCATGACTACTAAGCATGAGTTGGAGACATTGAGAACCAGACTTGTATCATCTGAGAGGGAGGTTGGAGCTTTAGAGGCCGGAGCTAAGGCTGCTGAGCAGCGGGATGAAATTTCTCGAGACTCTTTAGGGATTGCTCGAGACAGGTTTTCGGTGTTGCAGTTCAGAGTAGAGGCTGCTGAGCACCGGATTTCAGAGTTGCTAGACTCGCGAGATTTCGATCGACTAGAGATGGCAGAGCTCCGGAATCGAGCTCAAGAGGCAAAGGCTCGACTTTTGTCGATTGAGAGACACCTTGGCTTACATTAGTGTCATTTGTATCTATCATTATTGTAGCCCACTAAGTTAAGTAGTACTCGCTAGTGGCATTAATGTGATGCTTGTGCTCTTTTTTATTTTGTAAAAATGACGTACCAAGTATTAATACTACTATGTTGGTCATGATTATGCTATATTATGATGTCGCTTATTTTGCCATGATAGCTGCTCCCATATCTCTGCGTGTCGTGATCTCATCTTATATGTTGTACTTATTGCACGTCGTGATTATATTTTGGACGAAATATCATGTGTTATAATCTTGTGGATTTTGAAGAATAATGCCGACTACCCGAAAATGAATGACTTCTGATGCCATCGAGCAATTGATAGCCCAACGTGTAGCTGCTGCAATGACGGATCACGAGGCTAACCGGGTCAATGGCAATGGAAGCCAGAATGAAACAAGTAGAGGTACAGGAGGAATTGTACACACTACTCGTGGTTGCACATACAAGGAATTCTTGGACTGCCAACCCCGCCACTTTAAAGGAACAGAGGGAGTCGTTGGATTGGCAAGATGGTTTGAGAAGATGGAATCTGTATTCCACACCAGCAACTGTGCCACCAATTGTCAAGTGAAACACGCTACATGCATTCTGCTGGATATTGCATTGACATGGTGGAATTCACATATGAAGACGGTTGTAATTGATGCCGCCTATGAAATGTATTGGAAGGAACTCATGACGATGATGACTGAAGTGTATTGCCCGAGGAATGAAATTCAAAAGATGGAGAGTGAGAACCTTTTTATTTTCCGACGTTGCTCCGTATAGCATTGTGAGCTTTTCTTTTGATGCTTATTTCGATTATTTCTATTACTTGATTGATTTTGGTAAATATGTAATATGTGACGAAAATCGATTGGTCGGCTCCCCAAAAGACTCTCCCTGGTTCGGAGTCAGTGTACACAGAGGTATAGGTGACAGCGGATGATGCAGAAGACATGACTGCAGGAAGATAAATAAACTTATATAAGTATATTATATAAGACCATCATAGTATATATGTAGTATAATATAAACATGTATACATATCATGAAAACATATAGCATAACCAACTAATGCAACTCAATAGTGTATGTGTCCCGTGAAAAACTTTTGTATGATGCAATGTTTGAAAATGGTTATAGTCCAAGTAAAAACATTTGACCTGGTTCTCTATAACCTAGGCTCTTGATGCCAATCTGTAACACCCCCAAAATGGGTCGCAGCGGAATATGGGTTGGCGAGTGTTACTTCATAGATCAATAGCACAAGATATGAGAACGACCTCTATATGAGTCGTTTAAAATTGATACATTGGATTAAATAGACTTGTTTGTTACAATAGCCGAAGCTTAAATAGTTCATCCATGAAAAGTAAAGATTTTAAGACATAACAAATATTCCCAAAATGTAATGCATCCAAATCTTTATAGTAATGACTCCAAAATGATGACCACCAATGTATCCTTGTTTCTCGTACCTTATTGACCTGAGAAAAACATGCTTTAAAACGTCAACATAAAGTTGGTGAATTCACAGGTTTAGTAAATGTATAAAGTAGGACCACAAGATTTCCAAAGTAAGACATGTAACACATACAATATCTTAAAAGTAATTACGAAGTGCACTAAGCTCATGACACCGAAGCTCGACATATATGTATGCAATTTAATGCACTAAATGTGCCCATGTAGATGTTCAACCCGCAACATCCAAATTGTTCCGACATGTATACGTTCGTTGTTTCGGTACCTCCGAAACTGATGAGCGCTACTCACCCGAACGGGGATGTCAATCCCAAATAGATCTATTCATAACATTCGCGCTCGCTAACTAGCAATTGACAGTTCATGATGGTGGGCAATAGTGGGTTTAGCTACTTAGGCCAACTCGTAATATGTTTAAAAGAGTACTTGCGTCCAAATGTAAAAACAATGCATGTTTCTCACCCCAAAGTTGCAAAACAATATAGTTGTATAAAAGCGGGGCTATGAACTCACCGTAAGTGAATGATTGATTATCTAAATCAAGTAAGTGAATCGCCTCGGCAATTTGAATGCAACCTAATTAATTATAGGCCGTATGAGTATAATGTATTTCATATAAATAAAACATCACATGTTGTATAGCTACACCACCACCTAATAGTTTTTATTAATTATTTAAAAGTTAAAACAATAATTAACTCGTACTTTGTTAAATTAAAGTATATATACTTGTACTCGTAAAGAAAATATTATTTTTATTTACTAACGCATCGTTTGTAAAAATGTATGATTTAATAATGATATTTTATTATTAAATTAATTGTTTTATAAAAGATTGTATAAAAATAAAAGTAATGCGCGCGAGTTTTAAAACTTCATATCTTTATCGTTTCGACTCCGTTTTATACGTTTCTTATGTCCACGTCTTCGTATTAAAATAATTTATTAAAACATCATGTTTATAAAGTTTAAACCTCTGATGAACAGTAACTTTTACTGTTCATCACAGTTTATATAAACTATTTTTATAAAATTAATTATATGTAACTTGTTTAAATCATAACTCGTTCGTTATAGTTCCGTTTCTCGAGATCCTTATGTCCTTGGATTAGTATTAAGAAAATTTATCAAAATATTATATTTATAAAATTTAAACCCCTGATGAACAGTAGTATTTACTGTTCATAACAGTTTATAAAAGTTGTTTTTATAGAATTAATTATATATAACTTGTAAAATACGTAACTTGTTCGTTATAATTCCGTTTTTCGAGTTCTTTATGTCCGTGGGTTCGTATTAAGGAATTTTATCAAAATATTACATTTATGGAATTTTTACCTCCGATGAACAGTAACTTTACTGTTCATCACAGTTTATAAAATTGTTTTTATAAAGTTAATTATATATACTTGTAATCGTAAATTGTTGGTTATAATTCCGTTTTACGAGTTCCTACATGCTCCACGTCCTTGTAAAGAGCACTATTTTTATAAAATATAAAACATAGGGTCTATAGTTCTAATTTCAACAGTAGCTATAAAAGATAATTAGGGTTTTTAATTAAACAAGTTAGTTTGTATTTATTTTTACTTAAAGACCTTGCACCATAATTTCACCAAGTGTTGTACCGTATAACTTACATGTATTTAGTCCTCTAAATGTTCATGTCATTTGTCCATATGAAATCATTCAAAACACTTTATATAACTTAAAATGATTCTGGTGGTGATTAATTATGAACAAGTATGTATACAATAGGAAAATGAATGTAATGAAATTGAATACTTTAAATAGGCCCTTATAGAAGACAAGTGGGCTGATGAAACCAAGATGTAAACCTATCAAAGCTCAAAATCAAAACTCTAATCAAGAAAACCCTTAAATAGTTTTCTTGATAATTCCTTGTTAAACCGCATCCCAAGCTTGCGAACATTGAGTAACTAGGTAACTAGAATGAACAATTGCACACTTGGATAGCCTTGAATGCAACAAATAATGAAAACCTAAAATGCAAATATGTATGTCGTGGGTATTGGAGCTTCTTGTGGGAGAGAAAGATATGTTTTCTTGAAATGGAAAGAGTAAGAAGCACGTACATCTGACTTCCCTATATATGACAATGTAAAAACCCTCAAAGCACACAATAACAATTAGTTACTTGTAACTTCCCTTATACCAAGACACACATTAATCAAAAAAAAAAAAAAAACAAAAAAACATCCATACCACTCCAAAATATATAACACCCTAACCCCCCCAAATATATTTTACCCCCCCCCCCCCCCCCCCCCCCACCCCCCCCCAAATCTTAATATTACATTCAGGCTGAAATGGGGTCCACTTGTACCAAGACTTGACAATTTCTAGTAACATGGGTCAAAGGTACATCCTTGTGTAAGAGTTCACATGAGTAGAAAAGGATTTAATGGATGTTTTGCATTTCTTTCTTGTGTAAAAGCCTATATCGATTTAAGGATTAAGTGAGAAAATTTTAAATTTTGAGTATTGGGTATAAATGTGGGTATTTGTTTGAGTGTAGATGGGTAAAGGTTCTTCCGGGTACGACCGAATGTAATTTATTGCGAAACGTAAGCGTTTTACGTAATCAACAAAAATAAATTATGAAAAGTTATAAATTATACTCTTCATAAATATATAAACACTGCTTGATGTAAACTTTAATTTGTTTGATGTCCGTTTACATTGAACGTTGATTTTTAGTTTACGCGATTTAACTATAAGATAATAATTAAAAGCGAACGCGTAAAACTCTAAAAATAAATAATAGAATTTATTAAAGTTGTAAATAACCTAAAAATGAGAAATGTTACATGGGGACCACGCGAGTAATCATTGCTGAAGGAACTGAAGGTCCAATCAATTTGGGTCCTGAACGACCTCGAGTTTATACGGATTGTCCCGTAATGATAAGGATTGGTACAATGAGAATCCGTGCAACAAACATCATACTTCAAGGTCTACCAAAAGATTATTCATCTTCACTCATTAATCATTGACTGGTGCAAAAGGAAATATGGGACAATGTGGGAAGAGGCTTTGGAAGGATCAGAATTAACAAGGAAAGACCGTGAATTCACAATGTATGATGATTAGAACTTTTCGTCGGAACAAAGGAACATTCAGACTAATATGTCGGTTTACAAGATCATTAATGGACATGCGGGAACATTCAGTTGACAATGTCAAAAATACAGTTGAACTCAAAGTTTGTGAATAACATGCTGCCTGAATGGGGTAGATTTGTTACAGCTGTGAAACTTAACAAAGGCTTGAAGGATTCAAATTCGTGATTCAACTATATGTTACTGAAAGCAACACGAGGCAATGCAATGTGATAAGAAATGTTGGAACGTCTCACACAATAGTCAGTTGATCCTCTTGCTTGATGTCTAATGTTCACTCAACATTATCATTACTCAGTCATTCAACCAATCCACGATCACATATCATCAACAATTCTGCTGACACTCACAATCTGATTTGGGACTTTCTCCAACTGAACAACTATTCGAGAACTAAACACAACACTTGCCTTACTACCCGTCATACAAATCCTTCCTTATCAACAAACAATCAATCAGTAACTCATAACCCCAACGGAATCAAGCTACAGTACAAGACGGCAGGGTTGTTGTTTAGAATGTTCAGGGTCGACAGAACAGAGGACAGGGTAATAATGCATGGGGTGCAGGTGCAGTTGGTTATGGGAGAGCACAAAACAGAGTGGGGAATGCTAATCCGGGTCAAGCTAGGCAGGTTAAGTGCTACAACTGCAACGGGGTAGGCCACATAGCAAGGAACTGCACTCAACCCAAGCGTCCACAGAACTCCGAATACTTCAAAGACAAGATGTTGCTGATGCAAGCTCAAGAGAATGGGGTAGTCTTGGATGAAGAGCAGTTATTGTTCCTAGCTGGTGGACAGGACAATGCTATTGATGAAGATGTGGATGAGCAACCGGTTCAGGACTTAGCTCTCAATGTGGATAATGTATTTCAAGCTGATGATTGTGATGCTTACGATTCTGACGTTGATGAGGCTCCCACTGCACAAACTATGTTCATGGCAAATCTATCATCCGCAGATCCAGTGTGTGATGAAGCCGGTCCGTCTTATGATTCGGACATCTTATCTGAGGTACAAGACCATGATCACTTTCAGGATGCTATTTGTGTGTTTTTACATGTTCAGGTATTGTTTAAGGCAGACCACAAGGAGTTGCAAAATGAATATCCTTTTGCGCGGTTTTTTTTTGTTTAAGTTACTTCGCTAAATTATAATATCTCTAAGAAGTTAAATATTTTTTAAATAGCATGGGATCAATAGATTGATTTGTGAATTTGAAATTTTGATATCGAGCACAATCGTTTACGTTTAGATGTTGGTTGTACTAGCCAGGGCCGTCAAATGGTTTTCAGTGTCCTAAACAATAAAAATAAGGAAGCCCTATTACACATATAAATTACAAGAAAAATTACGTGTAAACTTGAATTATATGCCTCAAATATGTGTCATATCTAACGTATTTATATACAAAACTAAAAAAATTGTGTCCCTTCTTAAGTGAAGGCCCGGTGCGACGACACCACTTGCACACCCTTGAGCCCCCTTTGAACTGCCTATTGAACAATGAGAGGTTATTTGTACACAATTTTTTTTTGTAAAATCCATCACTAATTCTGCATCTGAGTATTGTACTGTGTGCATCACCCGGTGTAATTTAGTGGTGGATGGCAAAAAAATGATGTACAAATCACCTCTTTTGAGCAATAATGTTACTTTTTTTTAACATGAGCATTAGCAATAATGTTACTTAACAAGTAAAAGAACTCGCGCGTTGTGGTGGGGCTAATTTTTTCCCGAATAATTTTTTTTATTTACTTTTCGGGTTTTTATGTTGGACGATGCGCTTATGCGGGGCAATTTTTAATATTTTTTTTTTTTATGATTCGGGGAAAAAAAATTGCGTTGGGACGGGCTAATTTTTTCCCGAATATTTTCTTTTTTTGGGACGGTTTTGTAAATTTTTTACGGGAATTTTTGTGTAAGAAAATCGTAAATAGTTAAAAGGTGAGGGTCCGTTTTGTATTTTTTTTTTACTTTGGGCCAGATTTTAGGCTATTTTTTGGTTTTTTTTTTGGCTAATTTTTTTCCCCCACGATATTTCCATTTTTTGTAAGATTCGTCGGGAAAAAAAAAAATTGCGTTTGGACGGGTTTATTTTTTCCGAATAATTTTCTTTTTTTGGACTGTTTCGGATATCCTTTTTATTGGCCGATGAATGTAAAAAAGTTGTGAACAATAAAAACTTGACGTGTTTTTTTTTTGTTAATTTAGTTACGGGATTTTTTGTGTAAGAAAATCGTAAATAGTTAAAAGTTGAGGGACCGTTTTGTATTTTTTTTTTTACTTTGGGCCAGATTTTCAGGATACATTTGGGCTATGTTTTTTTTTTTTTTACTTTGGGCCACATATTAGGCCGACATTTTATGCGAATTTTTATGCGAATTTTAGGCTAGTTTTTATGTGAATTTTATGCGAATTTTAGGCTAGTTTTTTTTTTTTTACTTTGGGCCACATTTTATGCGAATTTTAGGCTAGTTTGTCGACAAATGTGTATATTAGTAATAATTTTTTTATATGGCTTATGTGTTGGGCCTCATGTTTAAAGTGTTGTTTTTTTTTTGCTATATAGGTTTTTTTTTAATATAATGGGTTTAACAGTATTATGACGCGATATCAATTAGTTTTAAGTTATTTGAGGTATCGAAGATGTTTCCGCGGATATTTTTTTTATCTGAATAAATCAGAACTTTTGTAATATTTTTTTTTTCCTTCCTACTTTGTGCATACAACTTTTTTTTTTAAAAAACAAAAACAAAAACAAAATAATTAAAAAAAAAAACCAAAATCAGGCAGGGCTCAAATGGGAGCCCGTTACTCTGTAAGCACACTGTAATTCTCTGTCAAAACGACTCTGGATCATTGTCCGTGAATTGTAATATATTAATTTCATGAAATGTTAACCTATTACCATATATTAAGCATGGACTTAATTATAAACTTCTATTCCAACCATATTATATGTAGAGTTTAAAACTAGGCTATCAAATTCCGGATAACTTATTCGATTAATAAACAAGATGTCTTAGCCTTTTGGTGGGTAGGTGCAACATTGCATCGATAGGTAGCGTGTGCAAGAGTAAAAGAAAAGTATCAAATAGGTCGGCTAAAGCGTTTACTTTTTTATACTTTAAAAAAATAATCTATCCTCACAAATGACCAGTCTCTGTCTCTCGAAGTACCTAAAAAACTTTTCACTCTTTGTGTAAGTTACTTTCAGACATGTTTTGAGCGATCTATTAATTATAAAAGTCGCATAAAAGCTTCTTGAGGCTACTTTATACTTTACTAGGTCGCCCAAAAACATGTTTGAAAAGTTATTTACACAAAAAGTAAAAGGTATTTTAGGCGACTTCAGAGACCAGACGACTGGTCTATTTTGAAAAGTTTACTTTTTAAAGTTTAAAAAAGGTAAACACTTTAAGCGACCTGACGGGTATGGGTGTGGGTATGATATGTATGCATGTTTGATTAAAAAATAAAGGATACACGTAGTATAAAATGGTCTTACGAAAGAAAAAAAAAACCTCTACTCATAGTAAAAAAAGATTAAGTCATTACTTGTAACACCTTGTTTGGGGTGGCGTGGTGTGTCCTCATGATACATTTGTATTTTGTGGTTTTTGCAGTTTATAAATATTTTACCTTTAGGGACAAAAAGGTCGTCACACATTCATACCAAAAGTTGTAATGTGCTAGATTTATTGCGCCAAGAAGAAAAGATAATAAGATGTTGCTAAGTTTAATAAACAAAAGTTATCTCGCAATAGGCATCGATATTATTTATATGATGGAACTTTACCTCTAAATTTCAAATTAACTTTAAAAAATTATGATATGGAAAAGGTAACATATTACTCCATTGTAAAGATTTCAGATATATATCAATTCATTATTCAAATTATGACTGATATCATTCTTCGAATCTAATTTCCATGTTTTTTAGTTTGGATACGAAATCGGATTCATTATTTATCTAGCTTCAAGATTATATCAAAACCATAACAAAAGATATTATCTCGAATCTACATACTCAATCACACTAGGTTGATATGTCAATAATGTCATCCCTTTCAAAGATGAAAAAAATATACATCGGTTCATAACTCACACTTGTGATAATGATGTTATATTGAGTCTACATGTCCAATAGGTGTGTTCCTATTATTAATAATAACATGTTTAAAATGCACGTCAAAGTAGGATTGATGACTCGGATGTTTCGTCCGAGATATTCAAGTAATTTACTTTGCAATGCATTTGGTAAAGTTGTCATTTCCGAAAAACCAAACACGAGAAAATTCACAATATATGTAACTTTGCTCATACAATTCAAAGGCACGAATCAAGACTCAAATTTACTTTTTGTTATAACCTTTTCTCTCTATACCAAATAAGCATAACATTATTTTTAACTAAGTAAAAAAATGAGAACAATTCAATTATCTAAAGATTAGGATTAAGAATTATGGAACATATTCTATAAACCATTATTTTGCTTTCTTTCTATAAGAGATCGTAAGTGGACTTTGAATATAAAGATGATTAGATAATTAATCTCATTATTTTATCTAATTAAAAATGTTCGAAACATGAATATGGAGTCGAGATTAGAATTTATCTAGATAACAGAAATATCAATAAAATGACCATAAATATTTTCCGAGACTACATGTTTAACTATTTTGAGTTATTATATAAAATTACGAAATCGATCATAAGACGAAAAGAATAATCATCGAATTGCAATTCACACTTGTATTGACGATGCTTTATTACGTCTAAATGTTCATAATGCTTGTGTTATTAGCAATGGTCAAAAATATGCTAAAAGCTAACACACTCCAAGTAGATTTAACATTTGAAAATCCACATCCGGATATTCAAGATAACTTCCACGTCTAACTCTCATAACTGTGGATTTGAAATCCGAAAGTTAAACCAGAACCCTTATAAAATATATAAGCTTCTCCCATGACTAAAAAGTTACACCACGCCCAAAGAACGGAAAATCAAGTTCTGTCTAGTTTTAGACAACTGTGTTACCTACAATCCTCCATAAGGGAGATCCGTCTTTGATTTAGGTAGTTCATCCGTGGTCATTAAATTTGAATATATTTCTTTTATCATTTTGCACCTGTCTAAGGTCTAACAAACATGTAACTAACTTTTAGAACATCATATTTTCTACAATGGAATATTCACAATATCTATTAAGGTAAATAACCTTAATTATATAATTTTCAAAAAGACATGCAAATGTGCATTCTTAGAACGCTCTAATGTAGCAAACTCCACATTATCCAAACTTAAGTGTAGTAACTCATAAGATCTAGAAGGACTCAATCATGTTTTAACTCACAAAATCTTACTTGCTCTATCATTAAACCCTAGAATTATAAACACATTGATTAGGATTCTGAGAACTAGAACTGAAACATATTAGTTGAGTCTTATTAGGCCAAGTATTAGTGGTCAATGCAAATTTCATCTTTGCTACACTTGATTAGGCAAATGCGAGAATTGATATTTTGATCTAGAAATAAAGAAGGTGACTACTAAGAATCTAATTGACTAGAAATTTCAATTTAAACCTAACGTTGATTGCTTCCGAAAGGAATAGGGTCGTGGTAAAACCCGATATAAATTGGTCAAGTTTAGCCTTAAATGAGCGACCCCAGTGATAGTCCTCATATTCATTCTCTAACATGATTAACTGGCTCTTTCTAATATCCTAAGTTAGTTTACATTAATGATACTTTGTATTCTGTAGGATAGATTATTAGTCGAGTAGCAATTAGGATTCTTCTTAGTCGATCTAAACAACTTGCACATCGCATATATATTTTTTTGTGATTTAAAATGTTAACTTGTTCTCGTGAGATATAATTATATATTTTTTATGCTATTTTGATACTCAATGATTCCTTCATACCATTGTTAGAATGCATAAATAATTTGAAGTTTTGTTTTTCAGCGGTATACAATCCCCAATTAATAATCTTTAATAGTTTATTTTCACAAATATAATGTTTTATTAATGCTAAATGCTACGATTCCTTGCATGATATATTAACGTGTAACATAATCTTAAGATAGTGATGAGACTATTTTATATGATCAACGTGTCTTTCCTTGTGCACAACCGACACTTATAATCCATTAGTCCGTACGATCTAGATAAACATATAAACGATCACATAATCTTGTAGACACAAGATATTTGACTTCGTTAAGATTAATAACACTTAAGTGTCTTAGTTTCTTTTGAGTTTACCTTAAAACTCGCTATTATAATTTTGTCTATTAAAAACAATATCTTTCAAGTAATAATTATGTAATTGTCTCGCGCGTACACTAAATTTATCGAGTACAACATTCATAAACGTCTAATCCCAAGGATTTAAGTTTAGCTATCACTTTGATCATTATCTTATTTATTTACGTGATTCTATTACTTCAACTAAATATGGTTTTTCCTCCCTCGTCGTAAATGATCAAATTACTCAAACTCTTCATAGTAACTTTATCGATCAACTACTTTCGTGACTATATCAACTTTCTCCTATCTTTAGGGATCCCTTCGTTAACTATAAACGGTACAATATCACCTCATTTCATACCTAAAATCATTACACGAAAACACCTTAGTCACCATACGCCTTCTACCACTATGATAATAGCTATATCTTCTCATCCACAAGTGTTCCCCGCTACCAGACCTTTAAAGAATAACCTCACTACCTTTTATGTGATTGTTCTAGTTAAGCATTAGCAAATGCTTGAAAGAGCTAATTATCTCACGTTGAAGATAGTCGTATGCTAACCATCATCCCTCTTGACATTGTCAAGCTCATCAGTTCCGTCATCTTTGATTTAGCTTTATTTATTGTTTATTATTCTGCCACGGTTATGTCCGAATGAAGCATAGAATTAACTGGAGGAGATTAACACACACTCGTTCACGATATTGTCTTTCCATACAAATATTCTTAAGAACCACAAACGAACCTTTCCCTATCCCTGACTTATTTCATTTTCCATCACATAACATGTACAACCTCGTTCACAACAAACCAATTGGTGACCAATGTACCCTGACTCTTATCCTAATCCACTATTAGGAACTATTACCTCCTCAAACAAGAACAAACTCATATTATTTTTCTATAAGAACACTTATTTCTTTTTCTACAACACAAAACAATACCCCGTGTTCACACAAACCAATTTGTTCTCTCTGTCTCCTACACTATCTCTAACAACTATTACAAGGCCTCGTACGACGGCACGATGAGCACCAGAATTCACAATGTGAATCTTATCCACTATAAAGAAAACCACCTACACAGACAACTCAACTTTTAATTCGAACACATAAGTAACACAACGTTCACTAATAAAACCACCCCATTAGTTCTAAACACTTACCCTAACACTTCACTATTAGGATCTTACCTTCCACAAGACATAGAATACTCTCCTCTTTTGAATATCGTCATTAAATAGAACCTTTCAACCCTTAACTCAAAAGGCGTCTAGCACACACTCAAACCTTACAACCTACCACTCTACTCTTACACACTCAAAACCTAACAACTACCAATCTAACTCTTGAATGGCGTATCTAGATACTTTGTGACCAAAAAGACTATTAACACAAAACCTTGCAAGTATACTTCACACTTGATTATGAAAGAACCTTTGACCCGTATGTCGATCATACACAAACTCTATCACTAGACTTCACTCTTAATAGTGATGACTGCTTTCACATACCCAAATCTCACAAGAAACACTTAAACCATACACTCAAACCTAAAAACTATACTTTACTCTTAATAGTAATAGTTAGTTCAACAACCTTTAATCCTCACAAACATCATACTCAAAATGTATCCCTACGCAATCTTGACATCAAGAAAATTTCACCAACTTGATCACCATTCACCACAAAATATTAGTCCTCACTTTTAAACTCCTATGCCAAAGAAAGTATATCCTTAAGAACATTCCACACTTATCCAATAACCATTACAAGTGATCCTTTCATTTTGTTCCTTAATTAGTCTTTAGTTGATTCCTACTTACGAGCAATGAAGAACAATAAAGAAGATATTCAATCTTCAAGTGTTATTAAGTCACCACATTGTTGTGTCTTCCATTTTTCTTTCACTATAAAAAAACTACCACCTCGTCTCACATATCCACCTTTGTTCGTCAACATTGACAACCAACAATGCACTTGTTACATTAGGATCACATGCAACCCAATCACTCTTGTCATTATTAGTGCAAACGATATATTATTCAACCGTCTTTGCCAACCTTAGCTCAACACCTTCCCTCTTCGTTCTCGCTCATCCTTCCTCGCTTTCTATTATATGGAATTGTTTTTATTTACTTCTAGATGCATATCAGTTTTTCTTATATTTATTCTTGTCATAATATAACTACTTTCGAGTATATATCTTTGAAATGATGTATAAAAATATTATTGACATCAATTTACTTACATGTCAATAATTTTATTGTTTATATTATTATTATTTTTTTCTCCTAAGAACATACTTAGAATATGTCTTCTCAACAAATCAAACATATTACGTATTCAAATCATGCTTTTCCATATCACCTTTATCATCAACATTTAGTTTGACCCAAAGTCTTACAACAATGTTTTTCCTAGAACCCCACACATGAAAAGCATACATAATGCTTAACAAAGAAACCATGAGGATTTAGGAATCTCTCATTACAACGCTTGAGGAAAGTCTATCCGAACTCAAATCATCATCCATGGTAGATAATGATTTCTTAAGGAACATGTCGTTCTAAAAACGATAATACTCATAACAGTCGAATGACATCTTAGACGAAGTCATTCTCATAACAATGGTGTGTCAAACTATAAATGAATTATGTTCTCGTTTATTAAAGTTGTGTGATTGGTTGGATAAATTTGGTGTCAATTGAGTCTTAGTCATCGAGCATGTGTGTTGGTTCTTTTTATCTAGGTTTTTATTTTTTTTAAATAAAAATGCATGTCTAGTTTCCAACATTTCTAAAAGTGTCATACTTTAGAGTACTCATAGTACTAAGACATGCATATCATGTTCCCCGATAGTATATTACTATATGTATTTTTCTATCATAATCGGCTTTATGATTTCTGTTACTAGATGTAATTTTTACTATATGTTACTTTGCGATATCATACTTAATAATTTTTTCTAAATTGACTATGTAAGATATTATTTTTGACACGTGCTATCATGATACTTAACATCTTATACTTGGTATGTTAATCCCTTTTGACCCTTAACATGATATTTTCATGATCTAAGTGTTTGACCATGCTAATGCTTTGGAGTATGGCTACAACATTGAGTTCGTGGCCTATTTTTGAGGGTCTCGAGCACCAATGGATCAAGAATGGTTGGATCCTCATGGCTTTTGGTAGAATCCGTCCCGTAGCAGAGCCAAAATTCTGAGTTTCTGATTTTTAAACTTTAGCACTTTTAATCTATTAGTTAATGCATACTTACTCCTAAATATTATCTGAAACCTTAGGAGCAAAACACTATTCTCATAAATTAAAATTCATGTTACATAACATAACTATCACCTATTATGTATATGTGTGCATGTCTACTTACTTGTTTTGTTAGTACACTATCCATTACGTCAATTCACCTTAGTGTCCCAAACAAGGTATCTTCGACAAGCAGCTTACGAGTTGCATCTTTGTATACATTTAGTTGCACATACTCATCCAACGGAGTATCTATTTTCACACTAACATTTTTTTGTAGGTTTTTGATAATACCTTAATGCCTTAAACAAGTGTAACACACCCTATAAACTAGGTTATCAGCGAATGTTGAATATCCGAGTAGCGTTACTTCCATAGATCAATATGCACAAAAGGAAACGACCACTAAATTGTGTCGTTTTAAAAAATGAATACATTGATTAACAAAATACTATGTTCATTTACATAAGCTCATGGCTGTCAAATTGGTTCGATCAATTAAAGTAACTATTTCGTTTTAATAACAAATGTTCCCAAAATGTAATACACCAATCTTTAGTTATTAACTTTCTCAAAAGTGACCCCCAATGTATCTGAAGCAAATCCTCGGCCTTTATGACCCTGAAAAACATGCTTAAAACGACAACATAAAGGTGTGTGAATTCTTAGGTTTATGGTAAATTAATAGTTGACCGCAAGATTTCGCGAGTGTATGATTAAGCAACCAGTGCAAACAGTCATAGAAAAGAAATTACATTTTCTAAGCTCATGACACTGAAGCCTCACATGTATGAATGCACATCAAATTGCTATAATAAAATTGCTCGTTAATGTATGTTACTAACCCTCAACATCCCAAATCCGACAATGGTAGAAAACAAAAACGTTTTGTTGTACTGGCAACCCGCGAGCAAAAAAGTGAGCGCTTACTCACCCAAATCGGGATGTTCAATCCCAAATAGATCTATTTATAACATTCGCGCTCAATAAATCTCTGTATTGACGGCGTATCATGATAAAGGGCGCTTGTGGTATCACCTAACATAGCAACACGAAATCATATATACAAATGCGTACAACTCTCGTCCAATTCTGTAAACAAATCATATTCTCACCCCAAAGATGTAAATTTCATTTAAATAAGTGTAATACCATGGGGCTATAAACTCCCTTAGTAGAATATATCCTACAGAAAAAATAAATATTATCAAATATGAACGAATGAATCACCCCGTCAAATATCTAAGTAACAATACGGACATCATTATAGTCTACAAGTTTAGGCTAGTGACTCAATGATAAACTTACAAATTAATTGCTAGTTTAATATATAACTCGTTGATCACTTCTGTGTGTGTGGATGCGCCATGTTTATTGTATTGTATTTACTTGATGTCTCTCTGGAAAGTAATACGATTACAACACTTCAAATAATATGTTAAACGTTAATAATAAATATTCATGATTATTAAGTCATAGTTTAACTCGTAGTAATATCCGTATGTTAAGTGGTTATTAAAATCACCTTTGTTCATGAATACCCTAGGATATTCTATATTACAAAAATAGTTCCTATGTCTTAATTAAAACTATAACATTTACACTTTAAGACCCCTATGTTTCCAAAATTACACCGTCAGGTCCATTAGTTTTACAAACAATTTACACTTGAAGTCCTTATATTTCTTCACACACAGCCCCTCAAGTTTCAAATGTCAAACAGCGCCTTAGAATTTTAAAAACAGTTTTTGACATTTAACCCCACGTTAGCAATTTGCACTTTTAGTCCCTTAACTTAAAAAAGTCACATTTTAAGTCCAATTAAGTTCAAGCAAGTGGCATTTGATTTTAATGACTGCCAATAACATATAACTGGTCCACTTATAAATAAGCTCGCGATAGCTTAATTTGGGCGCTTCTATGGGCCTTATATAGGGTCTCGTAATGGCTACCAATAAAGCATTGAATGGTCTCCCTTTCATTCCGATTTACAAAAGCACATCAAGCACTAATTTGGCATAAATAAGAAAAGAGCTTGATATGAGAGAGCTGAGTCTTTATGGCAAAGATTTACTATTTACATCTCCAAGTACGCCATCATTACCAAACCAAACCGTGCTACAGTCCTTTGGTCGGTTTTTGTGGTTTCTAGTTAATCACACATAGTTTTTGTAATACTACTAGTACATGTCTTAATTACAAGAATTTGGCGCGTACAGGACGAAACAAAACGATTTACTAAAATAAGGAAAATCTAATATATGCTATGTATGTTTGTTGTGTAGGCCAGTACTAAGAGAAAGAGAACAAAAAAAGTTTTAATCCAATGTGCAATAAAGCTTGACTTAGGGACAATTAAAGTACAAGTTCAATTAATTTAGGTTGTTACAAGTACTATAGGGATCATTAGGAGACTTTCCTAGGAAATTATGTGTGTGGTGGATTCTGTTTTCTACAGTACCCGTAAGGCGATCAAAAGAGCAAATACAGAGGGATTGAGCAGGCTCTTGGAACAGCTAGTAACTTCCTTATGTCCTATGGATTGTACATTTACTTTGGAGACAATAAAACGAAAATTTGCCTAGTTGCGGTCTAATGTTTACCCATATTCTGGCCAAATGGCTTAATAACCCACAGATTTGAATAATTTTTTGTGTTTAAGGTTTAAAGTTAGTGTTTGTTGAGTCTAGGTAAGTCTATGTAATTTCCTGGGGTGTTTTTCTAAATGTATTTTTTTTAATCGCAAACTAAGCCTTTTACGTGACCAATAAAAGATAAATATAACACAAAGTTAATAATTATCTTCTAATAATATATGACACTGTTTTGACGAAACCTTAATTTATTTGTGATCGTCTAGTTAAATGATTATTATCTCGCTCTCATTTAGTGTAAATTAAATTAAAAGTAAACGCTATCGGACTAAAAATAAATAGTTGACGAATAATAGAGTCTTAAAATGATCGGAAATTAAGAAATGTTACTACAAGGGACATTCGTCAAGAAGAAGCATACAAGCATTTATTATATATTTCTCTATTGCTTCATGATATATATATATATATATATATATATATATATATATATATTATAATATATAAAAATATAATATATTATATAAAATATTATATGTTGGCACAAAACTAACCATTGATTATGTAGTCTTATATGAAATTGGATCCATGAAATTCATTAGCAACCAAGGTCAATAATCATAGGAGTGCAAGAAGCTATTGGGAGCCCGAGGGCATCAATGTAGATAGCTCAAAGTTGCTTAGAAGATGAAGATTGAAGTATAACTTCACTAGGGATGATGCAAGCTTGCCTTTCTGGGAAGAAACAAAGTTTAACTCCAAGGATACGTCCTTTTCGCCAATAGGGTTGGAAGAGTGTTAACGAAGAACGATCAAAGGATTAGAGCATACACCTTTTTGTTTCGACAAAAGGGGGAGAAGGAAGTGTAAACGAGTAACTTTTAAATTTTACTATGTTACAAGTTTACATATTTGTCATCATCAAAAAAAGGGAAATTGTTAGTGCAAATATTACGATATTTAAACTAAACAAGTCCTTTGGTTTTAATAATGACAAACAAGTAAGTTGTAATAAATAACATAAAATGTGCAAGTTACGCATGATCACAACTCATCAACGCATACATTCATCAACACCCCTCGACGTCTCGAGTCTACTCATGCTTCAACAAAAAGTACGAATATGTTTGTTAAGTTTCATTATGATCAACCTATTTAACAAACCAATAAAATGTTTCAAATAATTTTTATGAATCAATTAAGTAGTTTATTTCCACTTTAATAATAAAAACTTTTTGTTTACTACTAATAATCGTTATATTAAATAATAAGACAGACATAATTAGTGACAGGACAAACACTAAATATTCTTGTCTAAATAAAACAGTTTTTAAGTAATAAATCCTTTTATTAGATCTAACCAAAACAAACATGTTAGACCTTTTATGGGTAAATTCCTTCTAGAAGCTTGTACTTAAACTATTATTTAAGTACAATTAGGGATTTTGGAAAGATTTTGGGTTAATCACAAATTGACAAAAACTGTCCCAGCTCCACCTACGGATCCACCAAAACCAAAGACGGATCCAGGCTATGGTAGATCCGTGGGTCGCACGGAGCTATCCATTAGGGACAACTTTGAATTTCAAATGTTGCTAAAAATACGCAACCTCATAATTTTCATTTTAGACAACCCTTTCAATTAAATTTTTCTCTCGTTGTTTTACACACACATTTCTTATTCTATTCCAAACCCCACTAACCCATGATCATAATTACACCTAACATTTATTTGTTTGCAAGCATGAATCTAAAATGATCCTCCATTCAAGCACCTTAGAGAACTTGCCATCATCATCCAACAACATACCTACATATATAAGATACTATCACAACAAACAAGACTTAGTCATCTCATCAACAACATCATGCTTAGTGAATCTTTAAAGTTATTTAGATTAGTACTTTTACATCCAATTAACAATTTAGTCCTTGGATCAATCATTGTACACATTTGTGTATCAATATTAAAAACATACTAGATATTTAGTGGTTTAATGTGTTTATACCATAGAAACACAAGGTTTTTGTTATGATGGTCCATTAAATTAACTATATCTGGTTTGTGTTTGTACCTGAAAAGGTCACGATATTTAGCTTAGTACCGGATAAAGTGTAAGCGACGTTAGGTTGGTTCTACCTCGAAAGTAGGACCGTATTAGCATAGTACGTGATAAAGTGTAAGAAGCGAACGTTATTGGTTTCTCACGCCTTAAAGGACTGTTGATTTAGTAAAGTAACTCTCGAGTTGGGTACTCGAGGAGTGGTGTAGGGCGAAGAGGAGCTTTGTAGCCGAACCACTATAAATCATCATGTCCGATTTCCGCTTTCTTCTATAATTTATTAATCTATCGCTTTACATTTATATTTGCCTTTATCGCTTTTTATTTATATTTGCATTGCATCTATGTTTGTGTTATATATAGTGTTGTAATGATATGCTTTGTTTGATAATCTTTAGTATAGTTATTGTAGTATAAACTTGATTGGTTGTTTGATACAAAAGTTTTAAGTTTATAAAGGAAACGTATTCAACACCCCCCACCCCTCTATAGATTCTTACAGATACCTCAATCAGGAATGGTCTGGCCACCTGGTACTCTTTACATCAATCCTTGAGGATCAAACAGAGTAGGTAATGTAGCTATATCATCGGTTTTAGACCCCTCTGAGTCTTTATCCCCATGTGGCCTTTCGGGTAACGATGTGGTTTTAACCGTACCTTTATCTAAAACTATGGAAGGCATCCCTTATCAGCGGGTTGAATGTTTCCCCCTGAGTCTTTGGGATTAGTAGTTGTACCCTCAGGAAAAAGCTGTGATTTACGAGTGCCCTCATCGAGTTGAGTGGAAGCAATCCTGTACCAGCGACTTACTTGTTTCTCTCTCGATCTTGGGGATCAGGTACGTTGCCAGAGGTGACTGAGTGGGATTGCTTGGAATCCTCTGTTGGCGTAGAGGATGGTGTTAATTGGGCTTTAGTGGGTGTCTTTTTGGACTTAGGCTTTTTCCTCTTTTGAGGCAGTGACTGTAACAAGTTCTCCATTTTTAGTATTTACAACTTTAATAAATTCCTTTACTTTTATTTTAAGAGTTTTAACCGCGTTTCAGCATTGTTAATTCTTAACTTATAGTTAAATCGTTAAACTAAAAATCAACGTTCAATGTAAACGAACATCAAACTAATTAAAGTTTACATCAGCAAGTTGTTATATATTATTAGGATATAAGATTTATAACTTTTAATTTATTTTTGGTTGTTACGTATAACGCTTAACTTCGCATAAATTACATTCGTTCATGACCGGAAGCACCTTTAACCCATCCTACACTCAGAAAACAAATACCCACATTTATACCCAATACATAAAATTTATCAACTCTTATCCAGACTAATAAGCATTATGGCCGGTTGTGGGTATAATATCACACTTAGCATCTAAAATTAAATCCAAGTAAATACCTAACCCATACCAAGGTACCTCACAACACAAGTTTCTAAACATTGGCTTGTCAAGTCTTTCCCCCTCCTCACATAATACGTCCACCCTCCACCTAGGGAGAGAAGATCTTACACAATTGTCCTTCTAACTCTACTTCCTAACTTGGGTTGGTTTAAGGTTAATTCATGGGTTGGTTACTATAAGAGGCAAGTAACTTGTTCATTATCATACACATATCTATTCCTAGTAAAAACTTAAACAAAAACTCCCTCCCCACTCCTCAAAACCCACGACATACAAATTATGTGCTAGGGTTTTATTTTAATTTTGCATCCAAGGTATTCCAAGTATTCAAGAGTTCATTCTAAGGTTATCTAAGGTTACTCAAGGTGTTAACAAGCTTTGATTCGGGTTTAACAAGAAATTATCAAGAAAACATATTTAAGGTTTTCTTGATTAGGGTTTTGATTTTGAAGGCTTGGTTAGGGTTTACATCTTGTGTTCATCATCCTACTTATCTTCTAAAAGGTCCATTTAAAGTATTCCATATTCATTCATGTTATTTCCTATTGTGTACATACTGTTGTATAAGTTAATCACCACCTAGATTTTCATTTTTAAAGTTATAGAAAAGTTTTGCGGAGTTCAAGAACCAATTGACAGTAATCAGTTTAGAGGACTAATACATTTAAGATATAACGTATAATATTGTGAAATTATGGTGCAAGTTCTAAAACAAAATATTGTAAACTAAACTGTTATTTAATTCAAAACCCTAATTATATTTTATATCTATTGTTGGGATTCGAGCCCTAAACCATACATTTTATATTTAAAAAATAAGTAGACTCTTACAAGGATCTAGTGCATGTAGACTCAAAAACGTATTCATAACAACAAGTTACAATTTAACAAATTATATATTAATTAACTATAAAAACATTTTTAAACTGTAAGTGAAGCAGTAAAAGTTTACTGTTCTTGAAAGCGGAGTTTAAAATTTATAAATTATGAATATTTAGATAAATTTCCTTAATACGAACGCCACGATATAAAGAACTTCGAAAAACGAATTCTAACGAACAAGTTACGTATTTGACAAGTTGTATATAGATTAATATATAAAAACAAACTGTTATGAACAGTGAAATAGTTACTGGGTTCATCAGTTTAAAATCTAATTAAAATATAAGAATTTTTGGATAAATTATCTTAATACAATCCAAGGATATAAAGAACTCTAGAAACGGAATTATAATGAACGAGTTATGATTTAAGACAATCGACATATAATTAATTCTAGAAAAACAGTTTTTATAAAACTGCAAATGAACAGAAAAAAAAAAAAAACAAAAAGTTACTGTTCAAATCAAGTTTAAACTTTATAAATATGATATTTTGATAAATTATTTTAATACGAAGACATGGACATAAGATACTATATAACACGGAGTCGAAACATAAAGATATGATTGTTTTAAAAAACAACATGCGCGACTATTTTCACTTTTATAATATTGTTTTATAAAACAACTAAACTATATAATGAAATATCATATGTATCAATACAAAACCATTTAATCCTATAATTTTTCCAAATATACATTAAGATAAAACGAAAATAATATATACTTACGGATACAAGTACAAACACTTTTCATTTAACAAAGTGCTCGAGTTAATAATTGTTTAACTTTTTAAAGAATTAATAAAAACTATTAGTGTGTGTAACCTATATAACATGTGATGTTTTATTTATAATAATACATTATACACATACGAGCTAGTTAATTAATTAGGTTGCTTTCGGATCCCAAGACGATTCACTATTTTTGATTTAGATAAGCCCAATCGATTCGGTGAGTTCATAGCCCCGCTTTTATACAACTATATTGTTTTACAACTTTGGGGTGAGAAACATGCATTGTTTTACATTTGGACGCAAGTACTCTTTTAAACATATTACGAGTTGGCCTAAGTAGCTAAACCCACTATTGCCCACCCTCATGAACTGTCAATTGCTAGTTAGCGAGCGCGAATGTTATGAATAGATCTATTTGGGATTGACATCCCCGTTCGGGTGAGTAGCGCTCATCAGTTTTCGGAGGTACCGAAACAACGAACGTATACATGTCGGAACAATTTGGATGTTGCGGGTTGAACATCTACATGGGCACATTTAGTGCATTAAATTGCATACATATATGTCGAGCTTCGGTGTCATGAACTTAGTGCACTCGTAATTACTTTTAAGATATTGTATGTGTTACATGTCTTACTTTGGAAATCTTGTGGTCCTACTTTATACATTTACTAAACCTGTGAATTCACCAACTTTATGTTGACGTTTTAAAGCATGTTTTTCTCAGGTCAATAAGGTACGAGAAACAAGGATACATTGGTGGTCGTCATTTTGGAGTCATTACTATAAAGATTTGGATGCATTACATTTTGGGAATATTTGTTATGTCTTAAAATCTTTACTTTTCATGGATGAACTATTTAAGCTTCGGCTATTGTAACAAACAAGTCTATTTAATCCAATGTATCAATTTTAAACGACTCATATAGAGGTCGTTCTCTTATCTCGTGTTGTTGATCTATGATGTAACATTCCCCAACCCATATTCCGCTGCGACCCATTTTGGGGGTGTTACAATTACGATCCATAATATTCACAAGCGTTGTCAATCTTTCATACACAGATTCTAGCAATTCGTCTTCCTTTGCTGCAAATTTGTCAAACTCATCCATGAGTCATGAGTGTCTTACATGATTAGTAACCTCAGAACCATACATCAACCTTTTAATTTGTTCCTACATTTCCTTAGCATTTTTACACGAATCCACCGAATTATAGATATCATTACGAATTGCTTGAAGAAGATAATTCATGACTCTCACATTAGCAATGTATTGTTTCTTGTTTATCTTAGTCATTTTGGACAGTGGTTTTTTTATCTACTTTGTAGTGTCATCTGGATCAGTAATCATTAGCCTCACATAAGGTCCTTTCTGAATTGAACGCCATATCCACCCTCCGTCTTCGAGCATATTATCCAGAAACCTTCTGAACCTACTCTCCCATGTAATATAATTTCCTTTCTCAAGAATTGTAGGTCTATCATTAGCTCCTGAATCAGTTAAAGTTTGTTGATTTGAAGCAGACATGTTGTTTCAAATGATTATAATGCAAACTCAAATCGTTTTGGAGATAAAGTCTTGTAATCGTGAAATCAACAAGCAATTACAACTTTGTTTTGTATTACAACACTTTCAATGATGTAACCTTGAAGAAACTAAACCTTGATTTGTTATGAAAGTCTAGGTAACAAGAAGCTTTTATACGAAAGCTCAATTTTCGAAAATTAGAAGATACGAAACCTCTTAAACTGAGTTACGAAACCTAAAGTATGAGATACGAAACCTATGAAACAGTGTTACGAAACCCAACGACTGAGTTATCAAACCTCTTAAAACTAAATTACAAAACCCAACTCTGAGTTACGAAACCTCTTACGAAACCTTCCAATATGAAAACTGAATTACGAAACCTTCAATTAGGAAAGTTGTGTTACGAAACCAAGACTTACGAAACCTCAATGGTATGAAACAGTTTCAATCACTGTAATACGAAACCTCTGCTACGAAACCTTAGAAATACGAAACCTCTAAAATACGAAACCTTCAGTTATGAAACTGTGATACGAAACCTCTCATATTAAACATGTGTTGCGAAAGCTTAAAGTACGAAACCAAAACCAATCTCTTGATACGAAACCTCAAGTTTATGATACATCAGATATACGAAAGCTTCCACAGTTTACAAAACCAAGCAGATACCGAAAGCTCCAATATATAAAACCTCCTTTCGTAAATTCCAAATTTTCCCTTACTTTTGTAAATCTAAGAAACCTTCTACTTTCGTAAATCCTTAGCTACGAAACTAATAAAAAACCTAACAATTTGATTTTTAAGCAGTTTAAGGTGATAATATCAATGTTATCTTTTCAAATGGACTAAGTTCTTTGTTACTAAAGCTCTTAACTGTTTTACGAAAAAGCTAAGAAACACTTACGTATAGCAGTTACCAAAAGCTCAATTGTGATATGAAAGCTCAAAAACTGTCTTACGAAAGTTGTTTCCCGCCTAAAACCGGGTACCGAAACCTAGTTTATGAATTACGAAAGCTATCAAATTGATATTTTTTTCGATCAAAATCAATTCTAAGCAAGTATTTTCCGTAAGCTAGTTATTAAACCTACCAATTGATGGTTACGAAAGTTATATTTTAATGTTTTAAGATCAAAAACTCATCAAATCATAAATCTAACACTTAGCGTTCTACGAAACCTACAAATTCGATGATACGAAAGCTCCTTGATCAAAAACTAACATGGTTAAGCTCGATTTGATCCATGAAACACACACTAGATCTCTCCCGGCGATAGATACAACTTGTTATATGTCATGTTTGCACTATAGTATTATACGAAAGTTATAGAATGAGAGGAGATGAGCTAGAGAGTATTTTTCATCATTTTCAAAGTTTTCATTAAAAGAGAAAATAGAAATAGGAGGGAGAAGTGAAGTTACAAAATGTAAAGACTTGTATAAATACCCCTCCTATATGGGTATTTATACTTATTGTTGTTCCTATTCTATTTTCTTAACTCTAGTCAAACCTTGGTCAATTTTACTTAACTTTGACCAAGATAGACTTTATTACATTATAAATTACTAATAAAACTATAAACTAAACAAAACTATACAAAGACCAATTCATCTAATAATAAATAATTTTCTTAAACCTAACACAATCAAATGTGGACTGGACTTTAAACAAATGAAAATGGGCCGGTAAGACACATAGACCACCAATTATATTGTTTAGTATCACGGACTGGTAATGATTATTTTCGGTTGGGCTGAGTAGATATCCAAAAATTAGGAAATTTTAGCAAATGGACTCAAACTGAATAATAGCCTAACTATTGGAATAAGAATGGTTGATCATGGACGTATAAAACATCACGTTTCGCTTAAAAATATCCTTATCGAAGATTCACTTAAACCGTTACAAAGGCTATTTTTAGGATTTGACCGCAAGAAATGTCTACGGGGTTAATTTTTTATCACTCATTTAAATTTGAAGTGGAATTTCATGAGTGCGTGATCTTATCATATCTTAAAAGTCGGTGGTTGGTTGGATGATGACTTTAAAGATAACTTGTTCGAGCTTATAATCTGTGTTGATAAAGACTTGTTAAATCTAGAAATGTATGATCTACAAACGCAGAAGTTAGTGCTCAATGCGCACATTTTCTATCACTTGAAGTATTTACGTTGTAGTGCTTAGTGTCTCATTTAATTGAGGATTTGTCAAGAGACTTTGGTCTACTTATACTTCAAGGAATTACGTTGTAGTATTCAGTATAAGTTTGGAGTCACGTATATAGTACAAGATATAAGACACAAGTTTGGGTTATTCTACTTCAGCATCAAGTTTGTAATACTGAGCTTGCTCCATCAGTTGTAATTATAGAGAGCCGACATAATACGAGGTTGGAAATGAATTAGTCAAAGGAGAAACAAATAAAGGTTTTTTAATCGGCGGTTGATTTTCACAAGATATTTTTATGCTTAACTGGATTTATGATACTTCACACATAGTCATATTATCGAATATTCAGGCGTACATAGTTTTATGATTATTTTGATGGTCATCAAATATAATCAGGGGAAGAGATGTGTCCTTGACTTATGTTTCTTCATCTTTCTTCGAACATTTTCTCTTTTGGTTAAATAGTTTGATAGACTGCAACAATCAGGGGGAAGAAATGTGTACATTTGAGACTTAGTTGACTTTGATGTATACAACATTCGGGACTTAATTAACTTTTGTGTTATAGTTTCGACCTCTACGGGTTGTTTTGTGTAAAGTATGTTTATTCGTGAGAAGATCTTGTTGATTTCTTGCATGTTCTCCTGAACGGATTTGATGCTTAACCGCAATAAAGAAGTCAGATTTACTGTTAAGTGTGGTTCTTCATCTTATACAGATTTTGCTGCGTGCTTAAACTGCTATAGTTAGAAGATATCTCAACTACATTAAAGTTTTAAATTTGCTTCAAATGGTTGTATGTGTGGGGGGAGCTAACTTAGAAACTTTAACAAAAAGAAGTAGATGAACTACTTGAAGACATGTAATATGAACTGGGGGGAAGTTAACTCAATTTATACATATTACATTGTATTTCCTACGAGTGAAGAAAAGATCCAAGCTGAAGTACGTGTTGAAGACAAAGCAAAGTGCAGATATCTTCAGCTTTGAAAGGACGTTGAACTGCTTTTACTTTTATTTGTACTTGTAGGATACATTGTAAGTAATTCCATATGCCTCCACGTTAAGGGAAGATTGTTAGAAATGAAAAATGTGGTATCATTATGGAAATTGCGTTAGTTTATTAGTAAGTTAAAACACAAGGGCTAGAAGTGTAATTAGTGGAAACTTCCCTTGTGTTAGGACTATAAATAACACCCTCTAATCAACATTAGAGGATGAAGCTCCAAATTGTATTTTCCATATATTTTCTCTTTTAATAAACCTTTTGAAAATAATGAAAATACTCTCTCTTTAGATATGGCTTATTCATACTTTGAGCTTCCCCGACCTCCTGAGATAGTGGATCTTTGATCACCTACAAGGTTAGAGTTAATGCACTTGGAGTCTTTAGATCACATTACATTTCTCTATATCACATTTCTCCCTATTGAAAATAATAAATCTTTTTGTATTTACAATACCAATTGATTAAAATTTAATATGAAAAATTTCATGTGGAGAGAAATGTTTTAGCAATGAATATTATGGAACATTTTTCTTTCGCTCCCTCTCAATTTCACACAATTATGACATCAATTATTGAACAGGATATGACGTTGTAAATTACATGTGAAATTGAGGTTGAGACTTTCTTGCATGTTCTAAACAAAATGAGAAAGCTAGTAATGTCAAAGTGTGTTTATATCTAAAACAGATGGTCACTAAGCCGCTAACGACGATTTTTTATTACTCTACACCAGATGTATCTTAGATCGCTAACAACGCTTGTCAATATATGCACACTCATGAATAACTATTTTTTATATTGAATATTATTCATCTACTTTTGAAACATTTTGAAATGTGGAGCACACAACTTTGAAAGATACCGTTTGTTATATGACATAGAATAAATCTTTAACAAATTGTGCTCGCACATTAAATGTTTTAGACTCACTAAAATAGAAACGAAAGATAATATTTCTACAAACATTAAAACTTGGTTTAAAAATTTCCCTCTAAAAATTTGATTCACTTATAAAAAAAATCCATTTTTGAAAGTTTCACGAGGAATGGAGTGTTGAACATACAATTTTGAAAGATTTTAAAAAATTCTTAAAAATTTGAGTTAGGATAAATGTGCATGAGTATACACTTTCCTTTATTTGAAGAATGAGTTCTAACATGAAATTTATATACAAGTCGTATGTCCCGAGCAAGAAAATTTTTGAGAAAAAATGCTTAGGACGAAGAAGATTTCTCTTCTTTTTAAGATAAAGCGCACTGAAGTGTACACTTTTCTTTTCTTTAAAGAACGTGTCATAATCAGAAGTAACTGTAAGCCATTGAATTAAGCCCGAGTTACAGTCTGAAATAACTGTAAGTCATTAAAAAAATTAGAGATTACATGTTTTAAAAGCATTTGAACTCTTGCTCGATTTTTATTTACATACCCGTGTCAATATTAATCGACATTTCTAGGTACGTAAATATTATTGATTCCAAGAGACATGTCAAGAAGATTTTTTGGTATTTTATTCAGTTTTAAATTTTGTGTTTTGCTTTTGAAAATTTCATGTTTTTGTATTTTCTTTTTGAAGATTTTTAAGGCGGTGCGGAGTAGGGTAGTGGGTAAGAGTAGGGGAACGGGGTAGGAGAGATGAGGGAGTTTAGATACGGATAATATGAGTGAGAGGAGAAAGGATACTTAGGGGGGGGGGGGAGGGAGGGGGGGGGGGAGGGTTAAATAGGGTGTAGGTGGGAGTGGTGGAAGGTAGAGGTGGGTATGGGGTCGGGGGAGAGGGGTAGGTAGTTAGAGGGGGAGGGGTTAGGGAGAGGAGGGGAGAGGGGATAGGACGAGGTAGGTGAGAGGGGGGGGATAGGAGGAGTTATATAGGAAGGGGGGAGATAAGAGAGAGGGTGAGGTAGAGGAGTAGGAATAAGCGAAGGGGTTAAAAGTAGGGGGAAGGGGGGAGTGTAGGGTGGAGGGGGGGAGAATAATGAGGGAAGGGATGGGGGGGGTGGGAGGGGGGTGGGGAGGGGGTGGGTAGGTACGTGACAGGGGGGAGTGGGTGGGAGAAAGTGGTGGGGGGTGTGGGTAGGTGGTATGACGGGGGGGGGATTAAGGAGTGGGTTAGCATGTGTAAGTAAGGGGGGGGGGGGGGAGAGGGGGAGGGTGGATGGGAAGGGAGGGGAGTAAGGAGAGGGGGTAGGGTGGAGGAGTAGGTGGAGTGGGAAGAGGAGTGGGGGGGGGGGAGGGGGAAGGGAGGGGGGAGGGTTGGAGAGGTTGGAAAGGAGGAGGGTGAGGGTAGTGGGGGAGTTTAAGGTGAGGGGGGAGAAAGGGGGGAGGAGAGGGGAGTGGTGAGAAAGTAATAGGAGAGGGAGAAGGAGAGGGGGAAAGGGGGGGAGGGGATTAAGCATCGGTGGGGTGTAGAGGGGGCGGTCGGAGAAAGGTGGAGGGTTGTCTGTGGGGTAGGGGTGAGTTAGGGGGGGTGTAAGGGGAGGTGGTGTGCCAGGGTAGAGGGGAGGAAGAGATGGGTGAAGAACATTGGTGGGTACGGGAATAACATAGAGGGGGGGGATTTAGAGGAGGGAACAGTAGGGTAGGGGGGGGGGGGGTCAAGAGTAGTACGGGATGAACTCAAGGAAGAAGAGAGGAGGGGGGATTAGGGGGGGGGAGAGGTTAGGTGGAGAAGAGGAGGGGATGGGGAAGGGAGGGTCCGAGCGGGGATTGGGGAGGGTGGTATGAGGCAAGATGGTGGGGCGGGGAGTTGAGAGATGTGTAGAGGGGGCACTATAGGGTGTTATGAGGAGAGTGATGAGGGAAGAGGGGGAGGTAGGTAAGGAGGGGGGGAGGAGGAGGGATAATAGGGGGAGAAGTGAAGGGGAGGGGGCGGGATGAGAGGGGGGGAGAGGGGGGGTAAAGGGGGAGGGATGGGGGTAGGGTAAGGAGGGAGGAGGGGGGGGGAGGGGGGAGGGGGAGTATACAGAGGGGGGAGGTGGGGGTGAGGTCGTGGGTAGGGGAGGTGAGGTTGAGGAGGGAGGGAACGGGGTGTGGATGATGGGGGTGGGGGGAGGGGTGGGGGATAGGAGGGGTAAGGGTGGTAGGTAGAAGGGGATTAGAGGGGGGGGGGAGAGAGGGGGTGGAGGGAGGATAGGAGAGGACAGACTATGGCGAGTGTCAGGATCAGGGGTTTGGGAGGAAGTCGAGAGACGTGGGGCAAGAAGAGGGGGTGTGGCGGGTTGAAGGTGTTGGTAGAGGTTGAGACGGATTGGAAGTGTGGTGGGGTGAGTATAGCGAGGACGAGAGTAATTAGTAGGGTAGTAGTGAGAGGGGGTAGGGGGTGAGGTTGGTAAAGTTTAAAACACAAGGGCTAGAAGAGTAATTCATGGTAAACTTTCCCTTGTGTAAGGACAAATAATTAACACCCACTAATCAACATTATAGGGTGAAGCTCCAAAGTGTGATTTTCACATATATTTTCTCTCTTAATAAACCTTTTTGAAAATTAATGAAAATAACTCTCTCACTAGATCTCCTTATTCATACTTTGAGCTTTCCCCGACCTCCCGAGATAAGAGGAATCCTTAGATCAGCCCTACAAGGTTAGAGTTTAATGCACTTGAGTCATTAGATCACATTACATTTTCCTATATCACATGTCTCCCTATTGAAAATAATATAACTTTAGTATTTACAATACCAATTGATTAAATTTAATATGAAAAATTCAAGTGGAGAGAAATGTTTAGCAATGAATATTATGGGAACATTATTTCCTTTCGCTCCCTCTTAAATTTCACACAATTATGACATCAATAATTAAAGAGGATATAAGTTGTAAATTACATGTGAAATGAGGTTTAGACTTTCTTGTATGTTCTAAACAAAATGAGAAAGCAAGTATTGGTCAAAGGTGGTGATTAATTCTAAAAACGAATGTCCCACTAGAGCCGCTACGACGGTTTTGATTACACTTACACCAAAAGTATCTTAGATCGCTAACAACGCTTGTCAATATATGCACACTTATGAATAACTATTTTTGACATTGAATATTATTCATCTGCTTATGAAACATTTTGAAATGTGGAGCACACAACTTTGAAAGATACCATCTGTTATATGACATAGAATAAATCTTTAACAAATTGTGCTCGCACATTAAATGTTTTAGACTCACTAAAATAGAAATTAAATATAATGTTTCTACAAACATTAAAACTTGGTTTAAAAATCTCCCTCTCAAAATTTGATTCACTTATAAAAAAAATTCTTTTCGAAAGTTTCATGAGGGAATAGAGTGTT
Organism: Tanacetum coccineum; assembly: GCA_026074375.1. Taxonomy (NCBI): domain Eukaryota; kingdom Viridiplantae; phylum Streptophyta; class Magnoliopsida; order Asterales; family Asteraceae; genus Tanacetum; species Tanacetum coccineum. Next base: position 32,742 of record BQNB010015057.1, read on the forward strand.
TTAAACATCCACAATTTTAAAAGATTTTAAAAAAAATTATCTTAAAAAATTATGTTCAAATCAGTTTTGAGAAAAAATGTTGCATTAACTTAAAGATTTTTTAATATCTAGATTAACAAGCATCAAGGTCTGAGAAGGGATTATCCGCATCGATGTAGGATAAAAGTACATGAGTATCAACACTTTCCTTTATTTTGAAGAACGGAGTTTTCTTAACTTGAAATTTTTTTACCAAGTCGTATGTCCCGAGCAAGAAAATTTATTGAGAAAAAAATGCTAGAAAAGAAGATTACTCTACTTTTTAAGATAAAGCGCACTGAAGTTTACTCTATTCTTTTCTTAAAGAACGTTTTCACAGTCAGAATAACTGTCTGCCATTGAATTAAGCCCGAGTTACATCTGAAATAACTGAAGTCTTAAAACAAGTAGATGGATTACATGTTATAAAAACATTTGAACCTTTGCTCGATTTTTATTTACAACCCGTGTCAATATAAAAACCGACATTTCTAGTACGTAAATATATGATTCAAGATACATGACAAGAATATATTTTGTATTTATTCAGTTTTAAATTTTGTGTTTTGCTTTTGAAAATTTCATGTTTTTGTATTTTCTTTTTGAAGATTTTTTTATTTTTGTGTTTTGTTTTTCTAAGGATTTTCTAAAATTATAAAAAAATATGTTTAAAGAAGTGTAGATGATGATATGATACTTACATTTGTTGAACCATTTGAAGACATGGGTTCGAAAGCTGTTGTAGTACTTGTACCCAAAGAAGAACAGTTTGCACAAATAATAGTGTTAAGTGTACATGTGAAACGCCCCAAAAACGACTCGATTTTTTTTTCTTTTTACACGAGAAAGTTACCGACTTAACCTTAGTCACTTCCTATATAATCTAGTAAAATTCTAATAATACTTAGACTCTGAAAGTATTTTTAAGTGAAAGTAGACTCAAAGGCCGTCGATAGGTGGCACGACCTCTAACGACTTACGATTTATGGATCTGGGCATACAGTCGTACGTCGATAGGTGGCACGACCTCTAACGACTTACCATTAAAAATCTGGAAGAGTGTCATACAGCTTTATGGTTCTGGGCATACAGCCGTATGGTTTTCTCAGAAAGTCTTGTGACAAGCATATACCTGTATGCGCAAAAACATATGGCTTTATGGTTTGGTCAGAAACTTCTATGATAGGCATACACCCGTATGCTCAAAATCATATGGCTTTATGGTTCTGTATCAGGTACTACCCAATAATACCCTTTTTATATTTTTCCAAAAAATGACTTCTATAACTCGACATAACACCAAAACTTCCAGAAATCATTAACATGAAATAATACATCATTTTCATAATCATTTGTGGTATAAACGACCAGAGAATACATACTTCTTGGGGTTTGCCAAATACCCCTTTCCACTTATAACACCAAAATACAAAGACCACACACATAACTTGTATAAAGGACACAAACTAGACTTTAACACTTTATAACCATGTTTATAACCCATTTACCCAACATTACAAAGACAAAAAAAGTTTACCAAAACACATGACCATACTTTGGGGGCTTTTGACTTCATTTGAGCTTGAGGTCTAAGCGGTTACTACCCGTCTATAACCAAGAATGATAAGTTTCTACTTCCATAAGGTACAATCTTAAACCTTTTCTTTATCTTTATCAGTTGCACCGGATCCTACAAAATACATAAAAACTAACACGTAAGCAAAATGCCCTTAGTTAGTAAATGTTATAACAAGCTATACAATGCATAAGAAACATCGTGTCATAAATTATAGCTAGTCTATATACTAGCTAAGCTAATGATATAGGGGTACTTACCTCAAGCCAGCAGATTGTCCTAAAACACGATCAACCCTTATGGTTAAACCTTAATCTATAGTTAGCCCATCGGCTAACTAAGCTACGCCTAGAAATGGATCAATAACTAGGTAACGCATCCTATATACAATCATCCACCATTACCATGTAGAAAACATGACAAAGCTAACAAATCATAAGCCATTATCATATATGAAAATATGATAAAGCTAAAACCATGTTATAACTATGTACTTATCTTAATTGCTCCAACTAATTTCTACTTGCAAATGCCAATTTCTTCTTCACTTGATTCCTATAGGATAATTAACTTACTTTTAGCAACTCAAATATTATACAAAGAAATATCATTCTTTGATTTTTCCCAAATTCTTTCTCAAGAACCCTAATTTAAAAGAGTTAATTAACACTTACTTGTGACGATAGTGATATCGAGGGCTCTTAGGGATTGATTCTTACACAATTACTTGATCAGTTGTTCTCAAAAACACTTTCCCTCTCTTTTCTTGGCTTAATGTCGACACACACACTCTAAATTTCTCGACACTATATATTTTTTATAAGAATTTTTAGTATGTGGGAACTTATCCCAAAAGCTGAGATTTGTTTGGTTTAATGGAAAAAGTAGTCCTTAGAGTCTTACTCCTCCTAATTTGGCCACAAAACTTCCATCACTTTGACACTTTGTTATTATAACATATAACTTAACCCTTTTAATCATAAATGGTAACCAAACACTATATTACACTAATACTTATAAAAATAGTAAACTTAAATATAGTACTTTATTATATAAAAGTACCTTATCATAGCAAGGTTGGATCAATTGGTTATTACCCTTGCCTCTGGAGACAGAGGTCAAGGGTTTGATCCTCACACTTTGCAAGGCCAGAGGTCCTTTTCTACCTTTGGTCGAACTGAACCAGCCTCTCTACCTTTGGTAGGGGTAGGGTTGTCTACGTCTCAACCTCCCCCATACACTGTGGAAGACGGTATTAAGACCCATAACCCATAACCCATAAAAGACGGTATTGGGAGTTACTTACTTACTTACTATTATATAAAATTACCTTATCGAGTTTTGGGGTGTAACAACATGTTTCTTTTCTTAAAGGTAGAGCACTATCATTTGGGTTAATGCAAGTTCTAACAATCTTCCCCATGGGAATCCACCTACGACCAAAAGAAGTAAAGATTCTATCCGTAGGTTTCCATGTAAGACTAGATCTAGGAGGCATTGTCTTCACATACACAACGGAAGTCTTATATAGATAAAACCTTTGTCCTGTAGAGATCCGTCTTTTAGGTTTCTTAGCATCACTTTTCTTTTCTACGGGTATGTATCTTTTTGTTGTCTCATGGGATTGTGCTTCTTGTTTTTATGTTGAGGCACAAGAATTCACCTCATAGAGGTATTGCAAAATGCAATCATCATGATTTGCAGTGTAAATGAAATTTTTGCATGTATGACATGTCAAGTGTTTCGAGTTCCTAGGTTGTTCTGCTATGTGAACAGCTTCGTTCATTACACGAGTACTCATGGATGGTGGCCAGTTCCTAGTTTGGTGATTAGTTTTCCTAGGTTTTAGTTTCCTACCATTAGCAGTGTTTGGTAATTTAGCAAGAGTAATCACACTAGGTTTTGAATTTAAAGCTTTTTCTTAGTTGTGCCTTTTTATTAGCTTCCTCTAGGTAGTAATTATGATCCATGTCATTTGAACTAACAGATTCCTTTGCTATCGGTATTGACACGGTCTTTGAATTGTTCCTAGATGGGCATAGTGCATTCACATGATCATGTTTTACAAAAACAGATAGTCTTACTTTAGGCCAAGAATGCGGAGTGATTGGTTTTGTCAAAGCATTTTTCTCAACAACTTGGGAGGTAACATGTGATTTTGAAAATGAGGATCGTTCAAATTTAAACGCAGTCAGTTGTCTCACAACTAGTTAATTTCTGATTGTTTGCAAAGGCGGTTTTCACAAGATTGATGGTTATCCAAAATTAGTATCCATACTCTTTCCTTTCATTTTGTTCCAACTTTCACGCATTTTAGCGTTTGCGATTGTCTTGTATTGTAACTGTGCCTTCAAATATATGATTTCAAGTGTTTTTTGGTTGAGTTCGGCAATTAGGGAATCATTTTGTTCTTCCAATGCTTTTTCCTTATTCCCTGATGTCAAAGATTGCTTTCACCAAGAGTTTTCACAAACATTCTTTTCCTTTTCGTTTTGCAAAGCAAGTTCAAGATTAATGCAATGTTTCTCTAGTTATGAAACACTTTTGTCATGTTTTGGTTTATGACTCTTGGAAAGCTTAGTCTCAAGATATTGACATTCTTTAATTTTCTCAAGTTATTTTCATGCCATTTTTGAATGTTCATCAATGTCATCAACAGAAAGAAGAATAGTACACACAAAATCTTTGGAAAAAAATTATTGCAAGAGTAGATCATCGACTTATGAAAAATCTTTTCATAAGTTGAGATTTAAGATCATCAAACTTCATTTTAAGGTGGTCAACCTCTTTTTCAAGAGATTGAACGTATTTCAAATCTTTACTCGTTTCTTCTTAAGAGCAAATCTTCGACCAAAACTTTCATGTCATTTGAAATTTCATTACCCCGTATGTCTTTGTGACGTCGTTTCCAATCGTACTCGACAACAAAATGAATGTTATTAATCTGTCCTTGAAGAACTTTGAAAGCAGTCGTACTTTTACTTCTAGAGGTATTAGTAGTCGTGTTTTCTAAGCTTTTCATCAAATCGCTCGTTTGTTTTACAAAAGGTATTCTTGAAACATTTTTTGTCAAATCATTTGAAAAATACAATTTCTCACGAGACTTTTGTTGTTGAGGTACAAAATGTTCGTAAGGTTATTTAGCTTTGTATAGTCATATGCTTTTACTAAATCACTCACTTTTGATCTACTCTCTTCTGCAAGACGAATTGTTTCTTCACTTTCGAGAGCAAATAGGTTCGCAAGATCATGTTTATCATATTTAACCTTATAGAGAAAAGTATTTCCCATTGAGCTTTCTTTAGGTACTCAGGATTTGCAAAATTTATTGAGCATTCACCGTTGTAATACGAACTCGGATTAGGAATTAACATATGAACAGTTTGTGTCGATTGACTTGTTTATAAACAATATTACTTAAAATCTTTACTTGTTTTTTCCTAAACAATCTGTTTGTCAATGTCTTTGTCTTCTCGGTCTTTGAAATCCTTTTTCATTTTTTTCTTTTTCTGATTTGATGTAAGAAATTGTCCTCTCATATTCACAAATCTTGTTTACTAGCTTGGCATTTTCCTCTTTAACACAAAAAGTTATGTATGCTTATGTTTTTAAAGATTCTTGACATTGTCATTTATTTTCTGCAAGTAAACCTGAGCTTCTTAACACTTAACTTCAATTATTCTTTTTTTTTGTGGTTTATTTGAAAAGTTTTGTACTTCTCAAGTTCATATTTTTGCAAAACCAAAGCTCTTGAGTAAGAGACGTGTTTACTTTCTTCAAGTCTTAATTAACCTTTTTGTTCTCTTTTATGTCAACTTTTAATTTTCAGTTGAAGAAGCAAGCAACACACATTCATTCTCATGTTTTGGGCACGTTGGTCAACCTTTCCTCTATTATGACTCATATCCGATGAATCAGGAGTGACAATGCTATCATCCTTTTCCATCACATATGTGTCATTGATGAATTCAGGTTCCACAATATGTTGTTTTCAATAGCAAACACATTATAGTCAGTAGAATTTGGTATCTCAGCTATTGGCTCTGTGTCATAAGAAGGTCTGATTTCCGTATCATTCCCAGAATTACTTCTTTTACTATATTCATTCCCTGACCTACTGCTTTTATTTCCAGATCTGATGCTTTCATTCCTTGTTCTTTGATCATTTCATGTCTTGCTGTAATCATTCCCTAAACTCTTTTCATTCCCCTTTTCAGATATTGTCCAACTGTTTTATGTGTATACCAAACTAGCATCCGATGCTTTAACCTTTGTAACCTTGAACTCTTGAATATGCAACTTTCTTCATTCAACCGTTTTGAGTCTCTAGCTCATTCATGAAGTGCTCTTTCATCAATACATTTCTCAATGGACTTTAAGTATTGAATTATCATGTATTTGAAGGATTGAGCTTCCATTCGAGTGTATTCTTTAATGATCTCTCTTACGTGATGACCATCGTAATTTTAAGCTTTAATAATTCTGAATGAAAGAACTTGTCAAACTGCGCTTTGATTATAGTTAAGTCAGACTTGGAATCCTTCTCGTGAAGTATTTTTTTTTTGTTGAGTTGCTTTTCTAAATTATCCATATTGTGGAAAAGTATGGATATGAAAGTGTTATCCTCTTCACCACAGAGACGTTCAAATTCATAATAAAAGACTCGGTTTATGGGATATCCAAATAGATCTGAGTTTGATAGATGTTGAAAGGTTGATATGAGTGCTTTAAATTTGTTCATGAAACTCTGTTTTATAATCTTTGCTTGCTTTTACATTCGTTGTCTCTCTTGTTCTTCAGACTTCGAACATGAAGAAGTATCTTTTATTTCCATTGAAATCGATTTGTGAAATTAATTGAGGATATTAAGTAGATAAAGAAGTGTGTTGTGGTTTTGTTGTTTGTTGTAATCGTTGTTGTGATTTGAGTGTTTGAGTTCTTGTTAACTTTTGTTTGGAATCTTGATGAGAAAGGACTAACGGTGAAATTGTTTTGTCATTAAGGGATGTGAGTTGTAAAGTTAACGAAGGTATGAGTTATGAGTAATGATATGTGTGAAAACACATATCCATTTTATATCAAAAATGGCTCTAAAAAGACAAAATTGTGCTTTTAATGCTTGTATATTGCTTGTTTTGTCTTTGTGATTGTATAGGTACGGATATTGCAAGAATCTAAAGAAAACGGTCAAAACCGGACAATCAGTGGGGGGGGGGGGGTGGGGGGGGGGGCGGGGGGGGCGCGCGAAGGGGATCGAGGGGTAGTTGCTCGACGGGGGGGGGGACGGTGGGTGTGGGTTGGGTGGAGGGGGACGGTGGGGAAATAGAGCTGGGGGTCGGGGGGGGACGGGGGGGGGGGGGGGGGGGGGGGGGAGGGGTTGGTGGGGGGGGGGGGGGGGGTCGAGAAACGGCGGGGGGAGAGGGGGATTGCTAGGACAAAAGGGTAACTAAAGTCTAAGGTCAACCAAATTCAATATTCCCAAAAAAATGACCAAAAACCCAAATGGTTCCATAAACAAGTCCCCGTCCCGTCAAAAATTACCAAATTTCATAAAAATTAAGGGGGGGGGTGTCAGTATCCCTAAGCGGCCTAAAAAGAAAGAAGAAGAAGAAGGCGCGGGGGCTGGGAGGGACGGTGTTATCTTTTAAAGGGCGGGCATGACACTAAAAGAGTATAAAGAAATAACAGACTGTTGTTATCTCTCATAACAGACACAAAGTCCAAAGCAAAGAGAACAACCAAAGAAAAGCCAGCCCGAGCCCCCAAAACCCGTCGCGACCGACACACCCCCCAAACCCACCCCCCCAAACACCCTCACACCCCCACGACCCCACACCCACCACCCACACCCTGCCGCAAAATTCTCGGTTAATTAATAAGCCCAGAGGTCAAAAAAGTTATAACCTCCGGGTAAAAAAGAAAAAGTCAAAATCAAGCAGAGACAAGAATCACCACGCACCCCTATTATAAAATTAGGAAAAAAAAAAAAAAACAAAAAAAAAAAAAAAACGCAAAGAACGAAAGTAAGTTTACTACTAAACTTACTAACTATTCATATCGTCAACTTTTTGTTTTAGTTTTATATAAAAAAAACACTAATTTAAATTTAAATTTAATAATTAAAAAACCCTTATATAAAAAAAACAAATTAACCAATAACAAAAAAACTATTACCAACAAACAACTAAAATTAAAAAAAAACAAAAAAAATTATTAATTAATAACCAATTATGAAAATATACCTTATTTTACCGCGGCGGAGTCAAAATCTAAAGGGCAAGAAAATGGGGGGGCTAAATAAGTGTGAGGTTGTGTGGCTTGTATTTTTTTATTTCGAACAATTCAAGTGATACGGGTACCCTTATGGCAGGAGTTATACGAGCCACCAACCAAGACCAAAAACAAGACGCATCCCATTGGTGGAAAACCCAAAAGCCTAAAAGCGAATGACACCGCATGCAAGAGAGGTAAACAACAACTCCAAGGGCTAGATTTTTAGCAAAACTAAAAAAATAAAAAATAGACAGGGAGGGGGGGGGGGGGGGGGAAAAAGCATGGCAAAATCCTTCTCCCACAGAAGGCAAACAAGCTATGAGTGAGGGGGGCACTACAAAGACTTCAAAGAAAAAAACTAACCCTAAAAATCTAACACGAAATGAAAAAGAATGCCTCGCACGTGCAATAAATCCGTGTGCCTCACTAATCAGAGCTCTTCCACCAAAAGGATTTCCAAAACGGCTCAAATGATGACTCAAATGATAAAATTTATTCTCAAAAAAAGGGCCAAAGATCAAAGGGGAGGGGGGAGGAAGGCAGAAGGCGGGAAGGGGGGACGAAGGGGGGAGAGCAAGGGGGAGGGGAGGAGGGCTAGCGGAGACCTAGACGCATGGGGCGGTTTGTTGTGTGGGGCAAGGGGGGGAGGGGGGGGGGCAGGGGGACTAGAGAGAGGGATAGGGAACGGGCCGGGTGTGGGAGGGGGGGATCCGGGAGGTCGCCCGGGGGCCCGGAGGAAGAGCGCGGGGGCCGGAGGTGGCGCGCGCGAGCAACGGGGGGGGGGCGCGACGGGGGAGAGCTGGAGCGCCGGGGGGGGCGGGGAGGGCGGGGGGGGGGGGTCGACGGGGGGGGTGCGGGATAGGGGGGGGGAGCATAATACACATTACATAACCGGAGACCCTTTCTTTTTTTTAATATTTAGGTTTTATTTTTTTTTATAGCTTTTTATTTTTTTTTTTTTTTTTTTATTTTTTATTTATTTTATATTTTATATTTTTTTTATTTTTTTATTTTTATTTTATTTATTTTTTTTTTTTTTTTTTTTTTTTTTTATGTATAATTTATTTTTTTTTTTTTTTATATTAATTTATAAATTTTTTTTTAATAACAAAATAATTATTAACAAATTTTTTTTTTTAGTTTATGTAAGGTTCACCTCAATTTAAACTAAAATATACTATAATCAACAACATTAAGCATCATCAATTAAATATTCCCAGATATTTTTTGATCAGCATAATAGAATAATTATCATAAAATTTCGGATTTTTTGAAGAAATCTCTATAAAGAACCCATCACCAACCATCCCACCCACTACACAAAACAAGTAACAACACCCACCAAAACAAAGAAAAAAGCCCACCCTCCAACCCCATAAAGATACAAGATAAAAACCCACAACCACCTCAAAATACTATAAAATAAAAAACTTCATCCATCACAGGGCACCCCACACCACCACAAGAATCGGACACGCACGTTACTCATATATATATAGCGCTATTACAAAATCTCATCCACTAATATCTAGGATAAACCACACGTTATAGACCGTATCTACATATACTAATTAGAATGCAAATAGATTTAAATCTAAAAAGTGGCAAAAGCCGATTAATCTTGAAATTAACGTCTGCATTTTAGGATGTGAGGGTGGTGGAAAGGGGGGGGGGATTTTTTTATCTAGTTTTTCTAGCTTTTAGAATTTTTAGCTTATGTAATGGTTAGCTTTTAAACTTTAGCTTTTGAAATTCAGTTATTGTGATCCATTTTAAATCTCTTGTAATCGGTTTTCAAATTAATGAAATCAAGTCCTCTTTTATAAAATTTGCAATAAGCTCTCAATAAGCTCAAATGTTTGTGTATTGTTTCATAAGCTTTTCATAAGCTCTACTACAGCTCTTTGAGTCTCTAAGCTCAAATTGAGCTATTAATAAGCTCTTAATCTACTTAAATCTTTAAAATCAGTTTAATATACCCTTGCTTATGGATTGTGGAAAGTTGGATGATAAGCTTACCTTGGAAGAGCTTATGGGACCCCTACCAGCTTATCCTTGGATAAGCTGGAGCTTGTAGACAGCTCATTGAGCCTTGATTGCCTTTGTTTAGCTAAGGCTTTTGTAAGTTCTCTTTTATTTTTAAATCATTTAGCTTTAATCTTGCATTTGCTTATTTTCAGCTTATTATTTGCTTAATTGTGCTTTTATCTATCTTATTATGCTTATTGATCATGTTTAACTATCTGTTTTTAGCTTTTGTAGTATAAAACTTAGTTTTCCATTTTTGTCTCATAAATCAATAAAAACCAAAAAAATTATTAGCACAGCCATTAGCTTAATGTCTCTGGCTTATTGGCTTATTGAAGGTTGATTGTTAAGTTTGTTATAAGGTGTGCATAATCTGGTATTCAAGTTTTGTAAGCTAAATCTCAGTTTTAAAAGTTTAATTTGAAATGAAAATGGGTAAAGGAGTGTTTGGATTAGCTGTTTTGACTTTCAAAAGTCAAATGCAGTTGATGAATGTTTTTGAATTAGTTTCAATATATGTTAAAATCAGTAGTGATGGTGGTTTCATAGTTTAGATTTCAAAATTTAGCAAGTTAAAGCTTATTTTCTAATTCTGTGTACCAGAGGAAGTTTTCTTTTTAAGCTAGTAAGAGATTTTTGATCCAAGCTTTCTCAAGCTTTAATATTGTTTATTTAGTGTTGGTACACACTCATTTGGCGTGTTCAAAGCAGTTTTAACACTTAAGGTCAACTGCAATTTGGTTTTATCCTTTTTGCTTGTGCAACAGATGGTAGAACATCCCTTTTTGATTAGATTTATATTAGCTATAGTTTTTTTTTAGGCTTTTAAAATTCAGTAGGCTTTTAGTTTACATGTTAGTTAAGTTAGATTAAAACTAATCTTTCAAATTCTAGCTTGATATTTAGGGTAAATTAGCTTTTCAACTTCACAAAAATTCTAAAAAACCAAAAATAGTAGTAAGTAAGATTTTGATTCTAATTTTTAGATTTCAATCTTATAGGATCTGTTTTTATGATTTAGATTTATAGCTTAATAGTATATTGTTAAGTTTTCAAAAGCTCAGCTTCTGTAATAGCTTATTGTAGATTTTAGCTTAATTAGTTTTTGAGCTTAAAGTGTTTCTTCCTGAGTTAGTAGTTTTGATCATTAGATTTAGTAGTCTAAAAGTGCTTTTAGTTAAGGTAGCTTATTAAAATTAGCTTCTACACATTATAAGCTTTCTAAAACAGTTTTTGGATTCAAAATTGGTGCTTATTTGAGATCTGTGTGCTTCTTTGAATGCAACTTAGCTTATTGGCTTTCAAAAGCCTAGTTTCTGAAATAGCTGTTTCATAAGTGCTTTTTCCTTGCTTATCTGTCTTTCAAAATGGAGTTGGTTTGCAATTCTAAGTAGCTTAATAGCTATGCTTTAAGTAGGTAAAAAGCTCCTTGGCCTAAGGATCCATTTTAGTGCTTAAAAATAAGCTCAAAGGTCCCTATAGGGCCTGTTTGGCTATTAGTTTAATAAAATAGCTTATTTAGTCTTTTAGCTTATTTCTTGCTTATTTTTAGTCCTGTTTAGTACATTAGTTTAGGTTTAGCATATTATAGCTTAATTAGTCTTAACTTTAGCTTATTAAGTCTTCTAGCTTATTTAGTTTAAGAAAAACTCAAAAAGAATAAAGTTAAGTAGTTTTTGTAATATTATAAGCTGTTTAACAGCTTATTTAGGGCTTTTCACAAAAAGTTTCTTTTATTAAAAATGCTTATTTTCAGTTGTTCTAAAATTTTGCTTTTTTAAGTTTTTATAAAAAAAGGGGGGGAAGGTGGAAATTGGGGGTGAGCAAGACTCGAACCCCCGACCTTAACACCCTCAACCCTTTTTATAACACCACAACACACACTCACTACCACTGCGCCCTGAGGTCTTTTTCATTTAACTTTTGCACAATTTAATTTTTATACACAGTTTAGCCCATTAAGCCTTATAAGCTGTTTTTAGCTTATTCCGTGGCTTATTCATTAATCTGTGACATCGAGCTTATTTCTCCTAGGTTCTAATTAGTATAAGCTATTTTCTGTATTTTTTCTAGAATTTTTATAGATAGTTTAGTATTTTTAAACATTTATTTTCATTAACAACTTTTAAAAAATCATAAAAAATAGAAAACTAATCAAAAAAATATAAATCTTTTTTAGAAAATTTTCTTTTATCATAAAGTTTATAGGAAAATTAGTTTTGCTTTCGTAGGGTCTAATTTGCAAAATTTTGATTTTTAAAGAACGGGATTTGTTCCCGTTCTCATTTTTCGTGTTTTAAAGCTCATTTTAAATTCGTTTTTGTTCTAGTTTTCTTTGAACTTACTTTTTAGTAAATTAGAGTCCATTTAAATAGAAATTTTCATTTTAGGTTTAATTTTGGAAAATTAGGTTTTTTAATTGCTATTTAGGGTTCCCGTTTTGCGTTTTTAGTTAAAATTTGATTTCTCGTTATTTGTTTTCGTGCTTAATTGTTATTATTTGCTTATTTTAATTTGTAAAAATAGATAATCAAATCAATCTTTGTTTCCAATTCAAATCATCGTCCAAACAACAAACGTGGTTTCAATTTCACTAATCGTTAGGGGATAACGACCCGGGAATCATACTTCCCGGTTAATATACGTATTATATTATATATATTTTGAAGATTTTCCTTTTTACCTTTGTCCTCAAGGGTAATTTGGTAATTTTCCATCATATTATATATTTTATTATTACGTGTGTTGGTTTACTACGAATCAATTTTTGGCGCCGTTGCCGGGGATTTGTGATTAAGATTCTCTCGTTTGAAGTTTGTTGATCGTGATTTGAAGACCCTTTCATTTTTGAAAGTTTTGTTTTTGTTAAAAAATCAAAAATAAAAAATATATATATAAAATATAAAAAGTAAAAAATATTTTTCTTTTCTTTTAGTATAATTATCATATAAAAAATTGTCCATAATAAAAAATAAAATAAACAAAGTTGGTAAAAGAACACCAACAAATAATACCTTCAATTGAGGTATTATCCATTAGTAAGTTCCCAACTCGAATCAAAGATTTAAAAACTTACCATTTGTGTCATTTACGAAATACGGCTCACCTTAAAAAGTAAAATTTTTAAGAGCTACCGTGAAGTAAATTTGATTATTTGGTTTAAGTTGTCTTCTCGTTATCCGTTAAAATAGTTTGTTAAAAAAATAATAATTAAAAAAATGAAAAAAATTAGTTTAAATTTCCTTTTTCTACTTTGTGCATGCGCGCTCATTCTCAAACCCGCAACCATAACCGTCAACAACAATCCACACCGGCTATTGTAGAACCATTTAATTTAGTAGAACCTTTTGATAATCCTCCCCTAGTTCCGATGGCCGATAACCGGACTATGGCGGAATTGCTCCAAGCACCCACCGAGGGGTACGAGGATGCAATCGTAATTCCTGAAATCAATGTTAATTTTGAGTTGAAGCGTGGTTTTATCAATCTTGTTCAAAACAAGCAGTTTTTCGGACATGATAAAGAGGATCCACATGCTCACATCCGTTAATTCAACAAAATCAGCTCAACAATGAGATTCCCGGACATCCCAAGCACGTCAATTAAGCTTATGCTTTTTCCATTTTCTCTTGAAGGTTTAGCCCGGATTTGGCTAGAGAAAGAACCTCCTCGATCAATTTTGACATGGGATGATCTTGTTTCAAAATTCATTAATCAATTCTTTCCTCCTTCAAAAACGACAAATCTTCAAAACGAAATCACAAGATTTCAACAAAGATTTGACGAATCGTTTTATGAGGCTTGGGATCGATTTAATAACCTTCTTCGAGCATGCCCACTTCACGGATTTTCAGAATTACATCAACTAGATACGTTTTACAATGCTTTGAATGCTAATGATCAAGATTCGTTGAATTCTGCTGCGGGTGGAAACTTTTTGGATAAGATGCCTCGTGAATGCTTGAAAATTATTGAGAGTAAATCCAAGGTTCGTAATTTACAAACCAAGGCAGTCGTTGCTAAAGTGAGTTCGAATTCATCTACTCCCAAAATTTCACCAGATGTTGCTGCTCTTACAACCGAAGTTTCTGAACTTAAGAATATGATGAAGACTATGCTTATCGAAAAACAAAAAGCCCAAACTCCTGTGCCCGTAAAAGCAGTTGAGCAGAGTTGTGTAACTTGTGGAGGTGCTCATTCTTATAGGAATTGTCCAACATTCAAGAGTACGTTTCACAAGCTGCTGCAGCCAATTTCAATCAAGGAAATACCAATTCTAGACCTCTAACGGTTGCAAACCAAATTCGACCTCCTGGTTTTCCTCCAATTCAAAACAATCAAAACCATGGAAATAACTTCTACCAAGGACAAGTTTACCAACCTCCGACTAGTCAACCACCAGTTTACTAAGCTCAACCTTATCAAGCTTCCGCTCCGCAAATGCAAGGTGTTTCACAGACCGATTTTGAGAATTATGTCAAGGATAATGATGCAATATTGAGAAATATGCAAAATCAAGGCCAAGGTCTACAAAACCAGATGACAAATTTAACGGAAATGCTTTCTAAGTTCGTAAATTCCAATACCGCTTCATCTTCGAGTTCAGGTTCTCTTCCAAGTAACACGGTTACTAACCCGAAGGAAGACTTGAATGGTATTACTACCAGAAGTGGGGTTGTTTATCAAGGACCTACGATTCCTACTACTTCTTCTCCTAGAGTAGTGAAACGTAGAACCGAGGTGACAAAGGATACGATTTTTCCTAATAATAATGGAATTACCGAAGACGTCCAACCTCCGGTTGTCCCAGTTGAAAACCAAAATCCAATTTCTAAGCCAGTTGTTGCTATAATTAGTGCACCGATGCCTAACCCAAAACCGTCAATTCCTTATCCTTCAAGGCAAAATGATGAGAAGCACCGTGAAAATGCTAATGAACAAAAAGAGAAATTCTATGAAATCTTTAAAGATATGAGTTTTGAAATTAGTTTCATGGATTCTTTGACTCTAATGCCCAAGTTTGCTTTAACTCTTAAAGCCTTAATCGGAAATAAAGAAAATCATAGTGAGATGGCTAGAACCCCTTTGAACGAACATTGCTCGACGGTCATACTTAACAAGTTACCCGAAAAACATGGTGACCCTGGCAGATTCCTTATTCCATGTAAATTTCCCGGAATAGATGAGTGCTTAGCCTTGGTCGATCTTGGCGCAAGCATAAATCTCATGCCATTTTTCGTGTGGAAAAAGCTTAACCTTCCAAACCTAACTCCGACGTGCATGACACTAGAACTAGCGGACCGTTCGATCTCTCGACCGATTGGTATTGCTAAAGATGTCAGCGTTAAAGTTGGTGTATTCTAGTTTCCAGTCGACTTCGTGGTCGTAGATTTTAAACCAGACCCTCGAGCACCTCTCGTTCTCGGGATGTGTTTTCTTAAGACCAGTCGTGCTTTGATAGATGTGTATGAAGGTGAATTAACCCTTCGAGTAGATAATGAGGCCATTATTTACAATCTTGATCAAACTTCGAGATACTCGGTTAATTATAATGATAGGACGGCGAACCGAATCGACGTTGTTGAATTAGCTTGTGAGAAGTATTCTTAGGAAGTTCTAGGATTTTCAGACATGATCGCCAGTAGCAATCCCACTCCCGGATATGACCTGATAGTTTTAAATTCTTCTCCGACTCTCACTCCTTTTGAGGTTAGTGATTTTCTACTTCTAGAAAAAGTTGATGCTTTTCTTGCTCTAGCCGATGATCCAACTTCACCGGAAGTTGATGAATCCTATTATGACCCAGAAGGGGACATTCTTATTCTCGAAGCACTCCTTAATAGTGATCCTTCACCACCTCCGAACCAAGGAAATTATTTGCCAGAAATCAGAAAGGAACTTAAACTATGTGAAGCCAAAACTGTCAAATCTTTAATTGATGAACCTCTCGAGGTCGAACTTAAGGACTTACCACCTCATCTCGAATATGCATTTTTGGAAGACAACAACAAGTTGCCAGTCATCATTACCAAAGATTTGAGTGTCGATGAAAAGACCGCTCTCATAAAGGTTCTAAAGTCTCGAAAGCAAGCAATTACTTGGAAACTCTCCGACATAAAGGGTATTAACCCGGAATTTTGTCCTTATAAAATTCTAATGGAAAAGGACTATGAACCAGCGGTCCAACATCAGAGAAGGGTTAATCCAAAGATCCATGATGTCATTAAAAAAGAGGTTGAAAAACTTCTTGACACTAGATTGATCTACCCAATCTCGGATAGTCCTTGGGTGAGCCCAGTGCACTGTGTGCCAAAGAAAGGAGGGATGACCGTAGTGACCAATGATGAAAATGAGTTAGTACCAACTAGACTAGTAACGGGATGGAGAGTATGTATTGATTATCGTAAGTTGAATGAAGCCACCCGAAAAGACCACTTCCCTTTGCCGTTTATGGATCAAATGCTTGAGAGACTCGCAGGAAATGAATACTATTGTTTCCTCGATGGTTTCTCATGTTATTTTCAAATACCAATCGATCCGAAAGATCAAGAAAAGACCACATTCACCTGCCCATACGGAACGTTTGCTTACCGCCGCATGCCTTTTGGCTTATGCAATGCACCAGGCACGTTCCAGAGGTGTATGATGGCTATCTTCCATGATATGATTGAAAAGACAATGGAAGTTTTCATGGATGACTTTTTAGTTTTCGGAAATTCTTTCTCTACTTTCTTTATTTCTCTCCTTCGGGAGTGAAGACACCATTTTTGACCCCGGCATCATCACCTTTCCATTTTCTTATCTGGAGCCGGTGGCATTTTCAATGGAAGTTTCTTGTTCTAAGTGTTGCTTTCCCTAAGGACAATTAAATTCAGGGATCGAGTCGAGCTTGCGACTCGGTGAACAAAAACAAGCCGCTTTGTGGGAGTTCACCCCATGCCTATCCTTTTCTATTTTCTTTCTATAATGTGTTGTGTTGTGGGGAGGCTTGTACTCTTCTGTTCTTTGTGTTTGTTGTTTGTACTTGTGATTGTTTGCAGGATGAACCTAAATTTTCTGAAGACTCTCGTGTTCGGTGTTATGTCCCGGTTCACTCGAGCTTCCTATCCTTTGTTTGCAATTAGTTTGGGGAAATCCGATATCCTTTCATCTTATCGATTCACGTTTATCTTTGCATAATTAATAAACGGCTTAAGATTTCCGGTAAACCCGACCTGTAAACATTGAGGACAATGTTTCGGTTTTAGTTTTGTGGGAGGGAATCTATTGATTTAATGTTGCTTGCTTATTGTTTTGTTCTCTAACGAACCGTTTTCCCACAAAAATAGCAAAATTTTTAAATTTTTAAGTTTTTATTTGCAAAAAAAAAATTGTTAAGACATGAATGTAGGTTTTTCGTTGGTGAGAATAAGAAGTAATTTTTGACCCGATCGAACGTGTTGAGTTCTTGCTTTTTCCCTTAGCAATTAATGATGATAGTTTATGCTAGCCAGCATGTAGACTTTTAACATGCTAGACTTAAATCATAGTAAATAAAGACTTGTGCTAAACTCAAGTAATTTAAATATGGCCAAGTTGGATTTTTATATGGCTAAGTATTTGCGAATCTCTTTATTTAGAGATTTTTGAGATTGCAAAGAAATAAGAGATGATAGTGTTGATTATAAGTTAGATGCTAAACAAAGTTTATTGGAAAACTTAAAGGCTTATAAGAATAACCTTGTGGTTATATCTTCCCCGAAGGTCTTAAAATTGATTAATTAACATGTTTCTCTTTATTTTTACAAATTATAGAGTTTTACTCTTAAAATCAAATCAACATATTTAGAGAAAAAAGCTTTATCGATGAAGTCAACATCATTTATAAATAAGAATTTTAGTTCAAGTCTATACTTTGGTTTTCTAAAACGAAATTTTTCTATTTGCAAAAATAGTGTATAAAAAATGTAGTAAAAAAAATGATGAAAAAAAATGTAGTTGGTAAATAAAAAGGATTAAAGTTATAGAATCCCTTATGTTAATAATAAATAAAAACTCCTCTCAAAAAGAACATGGCATTTGTTTGGTTCGTATCCCGATGTGAACATCCGAAAGAAAGGGTGGAGGATGTATATTTAGGGTCGGTATCATAATAAGTACACGGACTCTTGTCGGAGGCGTGGCCGATGTGACGTCGAAAGAAAAGTGATACCGATTCCTAGCCTAATAATGTAAATAGTGATAATAATGTTACAAGTTAGAAAATAAATAGTAAAAGTTTCATTCTCTAAAACCAAAGTATTCTTTTGAACCAACGTTTGCAAAAGTCTACAAGGCTTTTTCATCGGAAGTTCATGCGTTTCGATTATTATTCTCCGGATGGGGTCTCAAAAACCTTAGCACTTACCCGATGACGGTGGGGATCCTAGAGAAAGAAAGTCCATTTATGGGACAAGTGAACCAACGATGTCGTAGCTAGAGTGAGGTTTATGTTTGCTTTTAGTTGTGATCTTTATCTAAGTGAATTAACATACTAATTACAAAAATGCCCATGTGTAAAGCTTGTCGGAATCAACACTCTAAAATATGTGGATTTAATGGTCTAAATTAAGTTTGAGCCAACACACACTTAAATATATGATTTATGTTCGGGAAGATAACTTCACAGAGTTTAATCTATAAGTAGTACTTAGCATCTTGGCTTGTACTTAAACAGTGATCTTATTTTTAAGCTTGTAGGGAAAAGTGAACAATTGGGGAAATGAGGAATAATCTTTAAGACACTTTTCAAGTGCTTTTTGATTCCATGATCCTTAAAGTTTACCACTAAGGTAATGAAAACAATACATTATGCAACACACAGAAATAAAGTTGAAGTTAGGTATTTAATAAAGTAAAGAAAAATCATAAAAAAGAGAAAGAAGTTTTAGAAAATAAGAAAACGGTGATTATATACATGTGACTTAGAAACTCTTCTCCGCAAAGACTTTAACAACTTCATAAAGGATAAGTTTGGGGAGGAATTTAAGGTATTGGTTATATAAGGCATATGTAATATTTGCGTTAGGACCGTAAACGTTTAGTTTGGGGAATTTTGATAGGTGTAAAATACACATATCTGTTAACACCAAAAATGACCCTAAATGACCAAAAATACAGTGAAAATTGCAAAGATATGTGTGTTTTTGTGTTTTGTGTATACAGGTATGAATAAAGCAAAAATCACAAGGAAACGGTCAAAATCTGGGCAAACACGAACACAAGGAACAGAAAAGCACAAAAGAAGCCGGGAATTCAAAACCTAAATCATAAGCCCAAAGCCCAAAACCTTAGCCCATAACCTTTACACTAATTCCATGGACCAATCTTGCCAAGTTTGGAAAATCGTTTACACTTGGTCTTTATTAATACAAACGTAAAAGGGACTAAATCTGCCAAACTCCAAACTACCTCCCAAAGTACCGTTTCATTAAAAATGGCGCCAAGAACAAAACACTATTCATTATCTTCTATATTTAACCGTGTGTCAAAACCAAAGGGCAAACAAAAATTAAGGGTTCAAAAGGGTAATTCAAGGGTCCAAGCATACTATGGCAGGGTAAAACGTCAATTCAAGCTTTTCATTAGTCAGTAAATCAGAAGGAAAAACACACGTGGACTAGAGAAAGCACAAGGCAAAATGGGATTTTACACTATTCTTACACTCAAAAGAAGCACAGATGTCTCAATCACGGATTGCCACGCTGGCAATCCGTGTGAGAAAGAATAAGATCCAACGGCCAAGCTTAATGATCCAATGATTGGAAAATTGTACGGACCAGATCAAAAGGAGCATGGGAAGAGCTCAGGGGCTAGAAGGTTCACCATCCCAAGCTATAAATAGGCCACACTTCACACACACAATGACGTAGTTTTTATCTTAGTCTAGCTTTTAAATCATTTAAGCTTAAATTTACTTTTAGCTTAGCCCAATTTCTTATCAAATTAGATTTTCCTTCTTTAGTAATTTGGTAACTTTTTAGTTTTTAAAGCATGTAATCCTCTTTTGAATTTTAATAAAAATCCTCATTCTAGTTACCATAAAGTTGTCATTACTCATATGTTTATTTTTTCAATCTCAATTACATAAGCCTCTGTGGTCCAATAAAGCTCTATAAGCTACTCATAAGTCTTTAAGCTTATCGAGATAGAGCTAATTGATTATTAATCTACTTTAACCATAAAATCAGCTCAATACCTTTTTACTTTTGGACTTAAAAGCTAATGGAAGATGAGCTAGCTTGGGATGAGCTCATATGGACTTAACTGGCTTATCATTGATAAGCCAGAGCTTGTAGATGCTCAATTGAGCTTAATTTGCTTATGTTTAGCTGAACCAATTGTAAGTAATTTCAATTAAAATCCTGTTGTCTCCTTAATTGCTAGTCTAAAGCTTACTTGATTGCTTATCTAGTGCTTATTTGTGTTTATAATAATCTACTTGTGATAATTAGTCATCTGTTTTTAGTTCATATAGAATAGATCATAGTTTTTCTTAGTTTCTGTCATAAAACCATAAAAAATCCAAAAATAGTAGTTTAACTTTTAAATTTTAAGTTCTAGCTTAAATTGATTGTGGATCTATGTTTGATAAGCTTGTTTTAAGCTATTTAATGTCTGGTAATAAGAATTAGTTATTTAGATTTTCATTTCCAAAGCTTAGTCGAAATTTAAGTTTCTAAAGGGGTGTTTGGATCAGCTTTGTTTGACCACTAAAAGTCATAGCAATTTGATAATTTCACTTAGGTCAGTTTGTAATTGATAATTAATAAGTTTTGAAAAAGTTTGAAGGATTAAATTGAGCTTAAAATGATTTTATGGCTTATTAACCTTGTGTCAGCACCAGGGGAGGAATTTGAGTTAAATTAGCTAGTGATTTCTTGAGCTAAGGCTTTCTAGGTGTAAAGTTTCTTTGCTAGTAGTTTTATAACACTCCTTGAGTAAAATTAGTGCAGTAGAAATCATCTAGGCAGCCTGCATTTGTTTTTGTGGTTTTATCATTTGCATCAGCAGTAGTAACCTCAGTTACTACTGCTTGACTTTTGATCTTCATTTTAGAATAGCTTAAATAGGATTTAGGTTTTAAAACTTAGTAAGTTTTTTTAAGATACAACATAGCATAGGTATTTAATTAAGTCTTATTTTCAAAATTCTAGCTTAAAACTTAGGTTAATTTAGTATTTTAAAAGTCATTAAAACTCAAAAATAAAAAAAATTAGTCTAAATTTTCTTTTTCTAATTTGTGCATGCGCACTCGTTCTCAAACCCGCAACCGTAACCGTCAACAACAAATCCAACAGGCTGTTTGTTCAACAATATTTCCATTTAGAAAACCTTATTTGTTAATCCTCCGTTAAGTCTGATGGCTGGATAACCGGACTAATGGCACAATTGGCTCCAAGCACCCACCGAGGGATACAGATTCATAGTAATTCCCGAAATCAAATGCTAACTTTGAGTTGAAGCATGGTTTGATCAATCTTGTTTTCAAAACAAAACAGTTATTTCTGGACATGAAAAGAGGATCCACATGCTCACAATCCGTTTTTTCAATAAGATTACATAAACAATGAGATTCCCGACTTCTCGAGCATGTCAATTTTAAGGTTTATGCTTTTTCCATTTTCTCTTGAAGGTTCACCGGTAATTGGCTAGAAAAAGAACCTCCCTCGATCAATTTTGAACATGGGATCAAGCTTGTTTCAAAATTCATAAATCAATTCTTTCCTCCTACAAAAACGACAAATCTCGTAACCGAAATCACGAGATTACAATAAAGATTTTAAGAATCATTTTATAAGGCTTGGTAATTCGATTTACATGACCTCTTCGAGCATGGCCCACACCACGGATTTTATGAACTACATCAGTTGGATACGTTTTACAATGCTCTGAATGCTAATGATCAAGACTCGTTGAATTCTGCTGCGGGTGGAAACTTTTTGGATAAGATGCCTCGTGAATGCTTAAGAATTATCGAGAGTAAATCCAAGGTTCGTAATTCATGAAACAAGGCAGTCGTTGCCAAAGTGAGTTTGAATTCATCTACTCCAGGAATTTCACTAGATGTTGCTGCTCTTACAACCGAAGTCTCTGAACTTAAGAATTTGATAAAGACTATGCTTATCGACAAACAAAAAGTTCAAGCTCCCGCAACCGTAAAAGCGGTCGAGCAGAGTTGTGTAACTTGTGGAGGTACTCACTCTTATAAAAAATGTCCAGCCACCGATGGCAATGTTTATCAAGACAACATTCAAGAGTACGTTTCACAAGCTGCTGCGGCCAATTTTAATCAAGGAAACACCAATTCTAGACCTCCGATGGTGCAAACCAAATCCGACCTCCTGGTTTTCCTCCGATTCAAAACAATCAAAACCGTTTAAATCCAAATCAAGGAAATAATTTCAACCAAAATCGAGGAACCAATTTCAATCAAAACCGTAACTTCAACCAAGAACAAGTTTACCAACCTCCAACGAATCAAACCTCAGTTTATCAAGTTCAAATGCAAGGAGTTTCAAAGACCTATTTCGAGAATTATATCAAGGCTAATGATGCTGTGTTACGGAATATGCAAAATGTAACATTTCTCATTTTCAGGTTATTTACAACTTTAATAAATTCCATTATTTATTTTTAGAGTTTTACGCGTTCGCTTTTAATTATTATCTTATAGTTAAATCGCGTAAACTAAAAATCAACGTTCAATGTAAACGGACATCAAACAAATTAAATTTTACATCAAGCAAGTGTTATATATTATGTAGGAGTATTAAATTTTATAACTTTTCCATATAATTTATTTTTGTTGGTTACGTAAAACGCTTACGTTTCGCAATAAATTTCATTCGGTCGTACCCGGAAGCACCTTTACCTATCTACACTTAAACAAATACCCACATTTATACCCAATACTCAAAATTTAATTACTTTGCTTTCTTATATCATCTCAAAACCGGACTTAAGCTTTTATACAAGAAATAATACACAGCACTTTCATTTAATCCTTTTCCTTTACATGTTAAACCTTACACAAAGTGTACATGGACCCAAGTTTCTAGTAATTGTCTAATCTTAGTACTCCTTGTGTCCTTGAGCTCTTACAACATGTCCTTAAACAATCAAAGCTTCCATGGTTTCATTTAAGTAGTTTCATGGTTTCCTAAGTGATATATAAAGCAAGCCCTAGTTCTATAATCCCTTTACACTCTCATTCAAGAAAAACCAAAGCAAACTCTCTCTATTTTTGTGCTCAAAACCCACGGCATACTTTTGAAATTTAGGGTTTCATTTTATTTTTACAACCAAGGTATTCCAAGCATTCAAGTGTTCAATCTAAGGCTACCTAAGACTACTCAAGGTGTTGGAAGCTTGGTCGGTTTAACAAGGGAATTACAAGAAAAACATATTTAGGGTTTTCGCTGATTTGTGTTTTGATTGTGAAGGCTTGAATTGGGGTTTAACAATCTTGTGTTCATTATCCTACTTGACTCCTATAAGGTCTTTTTAAAGTTTGTCAATACCAAGTCATTATTTCCCTATTTATACATACTTGTTTCATTAGTTAATCACCACCTAGTTTTATTTTTAAGTTATTTAAAGTATTTGATGATTTCATATGGACAAAGGACATGGACATTTAGAGGACTAAATACATGTGGAATATACGGTACAACACTTGGTGAAAATAATAGTGCAAGGTTCTTAAATAAAATGATTGTAAACTAACTTGTAAATTGAAAACCCTAATTTTATTAAATAGCTACTATTGGAATTCAAATTATAAACCCTATGTTTTATATTTTATAAAAATAGTGCTCTTTATAAGGATCGTGAGCATGTAAGGAACTCGAAAAACGGAATTTTAACGAACAAGTTACGACATTTACAAGTTATATATTATTAACTTTATAAAAATAGTTTTATAAGCTGTGATGAACAGTAAAGTCACTGTTCATCAGGGGTATAAATTGTATAAATATAATATTTTGATAAAATTCCTTAATACGAACCCACGGACATAAAAAACTCGAAAAACGGAATTATAACGAACAAGTTACGTAGTTTTACAAGAATCTATAATTAATTTATAAAAAACAATTTGTAATACTGCTTGTGATAGTAAAATACTACTGTTCACAGGATTAAAAATTTAATAAATTTAATATTTGATAAATTTTCTTAATTACTAATCCAAGTACATAAGGATCTCGAAAAACTGTGAACTATAACGAACAAATTATGATTAAATAAGTTTACATACTAATTCATTTTTATAAAAAGTAGTTTATATAAACTGTGATGAACATTAAAAGTTATACTGTCATCAGTGGGTTTTAATCGTATAAAAAATGAAATTTTATTGAAAACTTATGTTTAATACGGAGAACGTGGACACCAGAAACGTATAAAACGAGTCGAAACGTTTAAAGATATGGAGTATACCAACCCGCTCGCGCATTACATTTAGTTTTATACAATCTTTTATGAAAAAATTAAATTAATAATGACATATCATAATAAATCATAACATTTTACAAATATACCTTAGTAAATAAAAATCTAATTATTTCATATTCGATTACAAGAATAAAATACTTTAAATTTAATAAAGTACGAGAAATATTGTTTTAACTTTTAAAGACATAATAAAACTATTAGGTGGTGGTGTAACAATACAACATGTGAATTTTAATTTATATGAAAATACATTATACTCATACGACCTATAATAATTAGGTTGCATTCAAATTGCCGGGGCGATTCACTCATTAGAATATTAGATAATCAAACATTCACATACTGTGAGTTTAGTAGCCCCCTTTTACCCATTAAAATTTTTTACAACTTTGGGGTGAGAAACATCATTGTTTACATTTGGAGCAAGTACTCTTTAAACATAAACGAATTTGGCCTAAGACGCAAACCCACTATTGTCCCACATTCACGAACAGTCAATTAGCTAGTTAGGCGAGCGCGAATGTTATGAAAAGATACTATTTGGGATTGACATCACCGTTCGGTGAGTAGCGCTCATCATTTATCGGAGGTAACGAAACAACGAACTATACATGTCGAAACAATTATGGATGTTGCCGGTTGAACATCTACATGGGCACAATATAAGTTGGCAATAAATAGCATACATATATGTTCGAGCTTTTTTGGTGTCATGAACTTAGTGCCCTCGTACATAACTTTTAAGATATAGTATGAGTTACATTCTTACATTGGAAATCTTGTGGTCCTACTTTTATACATTTACTAAACCTGTGAATTCACCAACTTTATGTTGACGTTTTAAAGCATATTTTTCTCAGGTCAATAAGGTACGAGAAACAAGGATACATTGGTGGTCACCATTTTGGAGTCATTACATTAAAGATTTGGGTGCATTACATTTTGGGAATATTGTTATGTCTAAATCTATACTTTTCCATGGATGAACTAATATAACTTCGGCATTGTAACAAACCATTCTAATAAAGTCCAATGTACAAATTTAACGACTCATATAGAGGACGTTCATCATATCTTGTGCTATTGATCTAAGAACTAACTCGCCAACCCTATAGTGTCCCGCTGGCGACCATTGTATGGGTGTTACAGATTGGCATCAAGAGCCTAGGTTATAGAGAACCAGGTCAAATGTTTTTACTTGACATAACCATTTTCAAACATTACATCATACAAAAGTTTTTCACGGGACACATACACTATTGAGTTGCATTTATTAATATACTAAATGCTTACGTAATTTATATACGTACATACCTTATCAAATAATACCTACCCTACCTACGTAATATTTGACACTTGTTTATATAAGAGTTATTATATAAATACTAGAACATTCTTAAAGACAAAGTATACTATAAACTTGTATGTCCTAAACATTAATCTATTTTATATGACATATACCACCATTCATTCATAACATCATTCATGTATACCACCAATCATTCATACCATCATCCATTCATACCATGATGCATTCCGTTTCGCCGTGTCGCATTTTCATCGCTGCCATGTGTGCATATTCATTCACCATGCATCATCGTACATCATGTGTACCTTTCATACTGCACGCATCCTGCATGGTTTCATATAAAGACTATTTATATAAACTCTTGCTTGTGCAGGTTATGGCTGCATCCAATATTCCTGTCTCTGCTGAGGAGAATCTTGGGGACCCGATCGATATTCGGGTAGATATCATTCACCCAGAGCCTGTCGCTGCAGTTGCTTTTCCTGCAGCGGCCATTGTGAGGACACAAGCCCAACACGAGGAGGCTATACGAGGTATACAAGAGCATTTATTAGGAGTGCCCATACAGGAGGAGCTGACGGCTCTGAGATTTAGGGCAGACATTGCTGAGCAGAAAATAGCATCATTGCGTGCTATGGATTTAAGACACGGAGGCAATCAAGAGATTACTCGTACACGTGAGAGACAGGCACGTGTTAAGATTGAGCACAAATTGCTGCGGTTCAAAGATCCCAGTGAGGTGAAGAAACAATGAACCCAATGACCTATTAAATTATGGTATTATGAAAACTTCGTCAATTTTATTTCAACTCTCTATTATCCATGCAAACCGCTTACTAAAACATTATGATTTTATGAAACGTATCAATGTCACACAATAAACTATTTCGTTGTCTCTTATAAACTGTTTCATGGGCAAAATAAAAAAAAAAAAAATAAAAAATAAAAAATATTTTGTTATAGATTCGTAAACAATTTGTTATCACAACATATACTCCTTACAATTACATTATAAACTGTCACGTGATTCCTTTGGAAACTCCAATTATTTTGTTATCATCACCATAAACGATTTTAAGTTCAACGCATAAAAAAAGCAGAGAATGCCAGTTTAAAACAAACTACCTGGTTATCGATAAGTAAACAATCATTTTATAAACCATTTTTTCCTAATCTGACAAACGTTTTACCATCTTTCGGTAAACTAAAGTTCTATAAACTATTCCACAGTCGTCTTGTAAACAATTCCACTATTGTAATAATCTGTCTTACTATCATAAATAAATCAGTCCACTATCGGTTATTATATACGGCATTATATAAATTGTTTTACTATCAGTTATTTTTCTTTGAAAACTAATTTACTGTTTGTAATAACAATTTACTAACATCAATAAGATCCCACTTAATAACTATGTTCTTACCATCGCATAAACCATTGTACAGATACCTAATAACCTATTTTGGGTATTACAAAAAAAGCTTTACATTACCTTTAAAAACTTTTTCCAACATTTATAAATTATTCACTTGTGTTTTATTATAAACAAAATTACCAACCACTTGTAAACCACTCATTAATACTTTGTAAACTAAAGACAAGTTTTCCGTCATTACCCTTATAAAACAAGGTACTATTATTATTTTCTTATTCCCTCACCATCATCTTGTGAATTAAGCTCTTGGAATCATGTATACTATTTTGCAAACATCTCAAAAGCAACGATTACTAATACCTTATGAACTACTTTTACCCTTACCTTACGAAACCATTTTTTGTCATCAACATAAAATATTTTATTATCAACTCATAATCATTTAGCTACGTCTTGAAAACCACCCATACGATTTTCCTCCGCAAACCCATTTTTATTGTCATCCTATCAAAAACCGTTACATCCACCTTGTGAATTAATTTGTGCATCTTATAAAACTCTTTTGTTACTAATTTATGCATAACAAAATTTTGTGACGAAAATAAGCTCGCATCGTTATTAGCCCTCAAATATACATAACCATATCAACCTATGTTAATTTCAGAAGGACCATGCCATGCTAAGAATAGTCACCATAATTTTTTTTTTGTCAGCAACTAATTTCCTATTAATAACAAAGTGTTGTGTGCGTTTTCGTAAAACGCGTTTATTTTGGAAAATTGAATTAGTAACCATAGCATCTAAGCAGACCTTTACTCCATCTTACTATAAAGTCGACATCATCTTATACCAAACCCTAAGCCGAGGCACATCACTAGTCGACCTAGGACAGTTCGCTATCAATTTCGCTTGCCATTAGAAAATTTACTAAATCACCCATTCAACATCAACCTAATGCCCAAATATAACACCCTGTGTTTTCAAGTCATTGACGACATCGATAAATCCGCAATGTACCTTTTTGTATTGTACACATTTGCTTTAAATCATAAGCGATAGGTTAAATCGCGTACGCCAAAAATTAGCGTTCAATGTAAACGGCCATCAAACAATTAAATGTTTATATCAAGCAGGGAAATATAATTATATTGAGATATTATATTAACTTTGGTTTCATTTGAATTTTTATCGGATACGTAAAGTGTATACGTTTCGCGATAAATTGCGTTTAGGCACTCCCGGAACCACCAAAACTTTTCTACGCTTCAACAAATACCCACATTTATACCCAATACATAAAAATTACTCATCAACATCACAAATACCTTCTTATTGCCGAAATTCTTGCAATGTGTACCAAGATATAAGAAAATTTTCCATTTGGTCAAATGTACATCTCTTTCATTAATACCTAGCCCATACCTCATTAAAGCCTACCCATACCTTGTCTATTTGACCAAGACCATGACCTAGACCATCCCTTAGACCTTACCATGTTTCCTTGACTAATCCTATACCATATATACATGTATCTACTAGTAGGAAAACTCATACAAGCAAAAACACTTTACAAAAATCAAACCAATACTCCCTTTAGCTCACATATAAGCTTCGGCAAACATACACCCCTTTAACAATCCATACAAAATTTTTATAACCTATTTACATACACTCTCATATCATATCTAAGATACCTCAAAGTATTTTGAAGTCTTGATTAATTATTTTCAAGTAATAATCAAGAAAAGCAAGATTAGGGTTTTCTTGAGAAAACTAGGGTTTCTTAAGTGCAAGCTTGGGTTTTAAGGCTAAACACGGGTTTAGCATTTGTTTCTCATCATCATCATACATCATAAGGTCTATTTTAAACCTTTATGCTTTCATTTTATGAGTTTTTATGTATATAATGTGCTATATAGTGAAATCACCATTAGGAATACTTTTGAACATGGAAAAATATAATTTTTCTTGTGATTATGATTTTGTACACTTTCTCACATATTATGATGATGGTAATATCATGAAATAAAGGATATATAAGTCTTGTACAATCTCGGTTTAAGCATAAAAAGTTCATATAAAAACTTGTAATTAAAAGTTAATTTAGAAAGTTTATGATTTCATGTAAAGTTAATAACTTGTGATCTTGATGATCTTGGACAAATATGAACTTATGGACATTATTATATGTGTAACATATGATATATATAATTATAAAAGACTTGTGGTAAATTATGAGGTTGAAAAGTATATAAAACATATTATATGAATAAATTATATAAAAGATCATATAGGGACAGTAGGTTTTCGAATTTCAAACAGAGGATTTTATATTTTTATAAGCTAATAAAATTCACGACGATTCCGAAAAGGTAAGAAACTTGTTAAACGGATTAATAACGAAAAAGTTACGTTAAAAACGAGTTATACGTTAATTAAACGGAGTTTATAAAATGACTTTTATAAAAATTATATCAAACAGCTAGTTTGATATTTTTATCAAATAATACATATTTTTAGGATTCCAAAATGATAAGAATCGTAATTTTTCAATTAATAACGAACGAGTTATGAATTTCGCGAGTTTACGACAATTAATACTTTTATAAAACTATTTTTATAAAAGTTACTATTCATGACAGAAAGTTATATTTTTGTAAACCTCATAAAATTATAGAACTTTCAAAAACGAGAACGTCCTCGAAAGAATCGTTAAAAACGGAGCTATAACGAATAAAATACGACATTTACGGGTTTTACGACAACAAATACGATTTAAATAAAAGTCACGTCTGATGTGAACAGTAAAAGTTACTGTTCACCAGAGGGTCAAAATATCGAAAATGTCAAATTATGATAACTCGTCCTAATACGAAAAGATGGGCATAAGAAACGTCAAAATCGGGCTTAAAACGCAAAAGTTATGCTAGTTTTACTAAAACGATAATTATAAACGTTTTTACTTATTAAACGTAATTTTACCAAAACCATTAGTTGGTGATTGAACTATATAGAATTATATGTGGTTATCAAAGTACTATATTACTAGGGAGTTTCATAATGAGGCCTCTTCGGATGGCGTATCGACGAGTTGTTGGATTTACGATTTAAAGTGTCCTAACTCCTCGAACGTCATGTCATGACCTCTTAAATTATGATAGCCCGAACGATAGTACGATGTAACAACTATAAGATTATATTCAAGTACTCGGTACTTATACGACCTATGATAATTTAGGTTGCATTCGATCTTTTACGTGACGCTTTATCTGCGATATTTGGATTATCAGAACTCAAGGTGAGTTCATAGCCCCACATTTTTACGATTTCAATGATTTATAATTATGGGGTGGAAACATGCTTTGTTTTATAAATTGGACGCAAGTATTGATTACATGTTTGCCTAAGTAGCGATAACCCAAGTTAAGCCCGATTATTCATGAACTGTCAATTGCATAGATGTAGTGGGAATTACTCTATTTGAGCTGCGAATGTTATTTAAAGATCTATTCGGGAAAACGACCTCCCGTTCGGTGACTAGCTTTCACCGAGGATCGAACGTGATAGCATGTAGAATTTGGGATGTTTTCGGGTTGACATTTATCGGGGGGCTGAAATTGCAATATATAGTTTAATTGCAAGAAAGATTATCGAGCTTCAGTGTCATGAGCTTAGTGTAAATGTAATCTAGTTTATGATGCGTGCATGTGTTGCATTATCATGGGAAAAAGTCTTGCGGTCCTGCATATTATGGTGTTATCAAACCTATGATTTCACCAACAATTATTGTTGCGTTTTTAAGCAATGTTTTTCAGGAGATCAGTAAGCATAAGGCTAAGGATACATGGTGATTTTGTTTTGGAAAGGTCAATGCTAATGATTTGGTCGTTTTTATGTTGTAAACTAGTGTCATTGTAATAATAATCAGGATCAAGTTAAAGCTTAGGGCTATCTTGTATCAAATATTTGTTAAAATCCAATGTATCAGTTTAAAACGACTTTTGGTCGTTCTATTTTATCTTGTGTATTGATCTATGAAGTAACACGACCCCGGACAGTATTCCGCTGCGACCCATTTAAGGGGTGTTACAGATTGTTCAAGACTAAGGTTATAGAGAACCAGGTCAAATGTTTTTGCTGGACTATAACCGTTTTCAAACATTGCATTCATAAAAAGGGTTTTTATGGGACACTAGTTGTTTGCATTAGTTAGTTTTACTAGATGCTTACATGACACACTAGTTGATGCATAGTGGGACTATATGCATTCATTATTGATATACATGTTTATTATAGGTACGTATATTACTATGAGGGTATATTGTATATATAAAAAGATGAGTTTGCATTCCTTCGCATAACTCTACAATTATTTATATAAGGGTTATTTATATTAAATAGGGGAATATTTCTTTAGCAAGGTGTACGATAAAGCTCGTAGGTCCTAAAGGCTACATAAAACATTAGCTATCGAATCATGATACCTTACCATCATTCATTTAGCATAAGTCATACTCGTATTTACCATACCAGCCTTAATTATATAATATATTTATATAAGTTAAGTTTTGCTCGCTGCAAGCGGTTATGTTTTCATTATAGACGATTTCCTACACGTCTGTTTATATTAATTCTGAGCCATGGAGATTCCATTGAGCTTCTGATGAGGAGCTAGAGGAACTAATGAAGGATCAGCCTCTATCTGCTGATGCCTCACCTACAGCCTTATCACCAGGCTACATTGCTGACTCTAATCCGGAAGAGGGATAAGGAGGAACCCTGAGGAGGTATCATGTTTGACCATCCTGCCGACGGATGAGACAATTATGATAATGAGTCATCTGATGATGACAACGATGATGATGATGTTGAGAAGGATGAGGAGGACGGGAAGGAGGAGGAGCACCTAGCTCAGTCGGACCTTCTCTACTGTACCTACAGATGATCCTATCCCCTCAAGCTAGAATACAGAGGCATTTGAGACTGAGGAGTCTGCTTCTATACCACCCACCTCTCCACACCATATCATCTTGTCTTTTGAGACCAAATCCCGTACAGTACGGATGTCTATTTAACACCATACTCCACGATCACCATCTGCTAAGGCATGCATTACCGAGTTTGCTGCTGCACTACCTTCATCATCACCACCACCAGAGAATGTTGAGTCACTTAAAGATAACATAAGAGTCTAGCATCTAGAATCTTGAGAGGCACCCTGGCCATAGACAAATAGAATTTGTCCGTGTAGATCATTTTTTGTATCCCACTAACTGAAGTAATACCTCAGTTGGTAGTGTTATTAAAAAGCTTGTACTCTTTTACTCATGTAAAACGATGTATTAAGTATTAACTTACGTTGTTGGTTATGATCATCTACTTGTTCGATAGGGTTTATTTATGCCATGGTTACGGTTATCTTTATAATCTTTGCCATAACGTGGTCTCACCTTACCTACTTGTTGGGATCACGGAGTGTCATGATTTTCCCTTGAATGAAACTTCATATACATTTTGTTCCATGTGACTTTCAGGAAACAATGACAACTGTTGATCAAGGGATGAGTGTTGAGGAAATTGAGCGGGTTGTAGCCCAGCGAGTTGGCTATTGCATCGTGGCTATTTCCATTTAGGAGACAAAAACCATCATGCCCGTAAGTAAATAAAGCCAGGATTCGACAACAGGAAATGCAAGGTTAGCAGAGAATGCGGGGGGTGGGGGGATAACAACCAAGAGAAAGTGGGAGGTAACACAATGGCAATGTACTGTAAAAGCAAGAATTGCAAGAAGGTGGCCATGGACTAGGAGTTAGGGAATCCTACTGATAGGAATCAAACTAACTCACACATGTTGTAGGTGAAGTCTGAGAACTTCAAGAGTAAGTGTCCAATAGTGAAGTTTCAGAAGTGTGAACAAACAGATTAGCACTCTTTCGAACGCAGGCTGAGAACAAGGGAAGTTGAATAAATACTCAGGACAATCAGAACCAAAACAGCCGAACAAGAGGCAAAATACTGGCAAAGCTTACGCTGCGGGCACGGGGATAAGAAATATTACGGTGGTCCAAGCCATTGTGTCCTAAATGCAACTATCATCATGATGGTCCATGTCCTCCCAAATGGCCACAGTGCAAATGAGTGGGCATCTGGTCCGTAACTGTAGGAGACTACAAATGGACAATACTACTAACCACCATAGAGGCACGGGGGACAGTCAAAAAGGTAATTGTTATGTATGTGAGGAATAAGGTCACTACAGAGGGATTGCCCAGTGCGATAGAAACCGAAGTCTAAAACCCAAATTGGAGGTACTGGAGAACATGGAGTGGTGCATCATTAAGAGTAAGGGGGAAAACCGATTCAAGACCCTTGCAACATTAAGATGAGATCAAAGCTTAAAAGAGAAAGTTGTCTCGCTTCCCTAATAAATCCTAAGTTGAAACTATCTTAGACTTTATCTCCAGGAGTTCTCATTGTATTTCCCTTAAATTTCAGTTGTACGAATGATTTTAAATTATCGTATTATGAGAATTTCGTCAATATTAACTTAGGTTCCTTATTTACTCTTACAAACTACTCTCACGAATATCATGAAATTATAACGCTATTTTGACGAAAATGAGCAATGCATCGTTAGTCCTAAATTATACATGGCCTGATCAACTATGTATAATTCAGGAAGGTACCATGCCGTGCTGAGAGTAGTCACTCTAAAAACCTCTTGTTAAGAAAATAATTTTCTACTTATATCATGTTTTGTGTGCGTATTCATGGAACGCGTTTACTTTTGAAAATCGAATTAGTAACCCTATCAACTAAGCAGACCTTCACTCCGTCTTACTATAAAGTCGGCATCATCTTATATCAAATCCTAAGCCGAGACACATCACTAGTCGCCCTAGGACAATTTCGCTATCGAATTTGCTCGCCAATAGAGAATTTACTAAAAACATCCGTTCAACATCAACCTAATGCCGGTAGAGATGGGTAGTTTCGACGTCATAATTGGCATGGACTGGTTGTCAAAATACAGTGCCGTTATCGACTGTGCTAAGAAGATTGTTCGTATCCCCTCCGGGAGCGAAATCCTAATCGTTCGCGGTGACGGATGTAGTGAAGGACACAGGACGCGCCTAAACGTCATCTCGTGTACCAAGGTTCAAAAGTATCTGCTAAAAGGATCTCACGTCTTTTTGGCACATGTTACTACAAAGGAGATTGAAGACAAGTCGGAAAAGAAGCGACTTGAGGACGTATCAATTGTTCAAGACTTTCCGGAAGTATTTCCTGAGGACTTGCCGGGTCTTCCTCCGACTCGACAAGTGGAGTTTCAAATTGATTTGGTACCTGGTGCTGCACCTGTAGCACGGGCACCTTATCGATTGGCGCCTTCCGAGATAAAAGAGTTATCTGAGCAACTGAAAGAGCTGTCCGATAAAAGGCTTCATAAGACCCAGTTCCTCACCTTGGGGAGCTCCGGTCTTGTTTGTCAAGAAGAAAGACGGATCATTCCGGATGTGCATTGATTACCGGGAATTGAATAAACTAACGGTGAAGAACCGTTATCCGCTCCCAAGAATTGATGATTTATTTGATCAGCTTCAAGGGTCGAGTGTCTACTCGAAAATCGACCTAAGGTCAGGTTATCACCAATTGAGGGTTCGAGAAGAAGACATTCCGAAGACTGCCTTCAGAACTCGTTATGGCCATTACGAATTTCAAGTTATGCCGTTTGGTTTGACAAACGCACCTGCCGTATTCATGGACCTTATGAATCGGGTGTGCAAACCTTATCTGGACAAATTCGTAATTGTCTTTATTGATGATATTTTGATCTATTCCAAGAGCAAGCAAGAGCACGAAGAGCATCTGAAGATAATATTGGAGTTGTTGAAGAAAGAGGAGTTGTATGCAAAATTTTCCAAATGTGAATTTTGGATTCCCAAAGTACAGTTCCTCGGTCATGTGATCGATAGTGAAGGAATTCATGTGGATCCAGCCAAGATTGAATCCATTAAAGATTGGACATCTCCTAAGTCACCAACGGAGATTCGTCAATTTTTAGGTCTTGCTGGGTACTATCGAAGATTCATTGAAGGGTTTTCGAAGATCGCCAAACCTATGACTAAGCTTACTCAAAAGAAGGTCAAGTTTGTGTGGGGCAATAAACAAGAAGCAGCTTTTCAACTGTTGAAGCAAAAACTGTGCAGTGCACCAATCCTTGCATTACCTGAAGGAAGCGAAGATTTCATCGCATACTGCGATGCTTCGAAGAAGGGTTTGGGTGCTGTATTGATGCAGAGAGAAAAAGTGATTTCTTATGCATCACGCCAGTTGAAGATTCATGAGAAGAACTATACAACTCATGATTTGGAACTTGGTGCAGTGGTGTTCGCTCTCAAGATCTGGAGACATTATTTATATGGAACTAAGTGTACGGTGTTCACCGATCACAAGAGTTTGCAACACATTTTAGATCAAAAAGAGTTGAACATGAGGCAACGCCGATGGTTAGAGTTGCTAAGTGATTACGATTGCGATATTCGTTATCACCCGGGGAAAGCAAATGTCGTTGCTGATGCTTTGAGCAGGAAAGAATGAGAACCACCATTAAGAGTTCGAGCCTTAGTCATGACTATTAGCTTGGATCTTCCCAAACAGATCTTAAATGCTCAGACTGAAGCGCAAAAACCAGAGAACATTAAGAGTGAAGACGTTGGGGGAATGTTGATTGAAAATGCTAAATTTCCAGAAGCAATTAGAGAACAAAAGTTGGAACCACGTGCGGATGGAACCCTGTGCCTCAATGGCAGGAGTTGGCTACCTTGTTATGGAGATTTGGGACTGTGATAATGCACAAGTCCCTCATATCAAAATACTCTATTCTCCGGTTCGACAAAAATGTACCAAGACATGAGAAGGCTATATTGGTGGCCCAACATGAAAGCCGATATTCCACCTATGTTAGCAAGTGTTTGACATGGTCTAAGGTCAAGGACCCACCCGAACATTCAAAGGCCATCAGGATGTTAGTACAACCCAGATACCGAATGGAAGTGGGAAACATCACTATGGATTTTGTACTAAGCTCCTAAAGTCGTGCAAGCTACGAGCCATTGTGGTGATTGTTGACCGACTCACTAAGTCTGCGATCTTCACACCGATGAGAGAGACCGATCCTTTGGATAAACTTGCAAGAATGTACCTAAAGGAGATGGTCACGAGACGTGGAATACCTGTCTCAATCATTTGTGATCGTGACCCGAGATTTGCATCTAATTTCTGGAGATCACTTTAGAACACTTTGGGTACTAATTTGGATATGAGTACTGCATACCATCCACAAATAGACGAGCAAAGCGAGAGGACCATTCAAACTCTTGAGGATATGCTGCATGCTTGTGCAATCGACTTTGGAAAGGGTTGGGTTAACCATTTGCCATTAGTCGAGTTTTCATACAACAATAGCTATCACGCTAGCATCAAGGCCGCACCATTCGAAGCACTTTATGGTCGAAAGTGTCATTCATCTGTTTGTTGGACTGAAATTGGAGAAGCTCAAATCCTTGGTCTAGAACTAATTCAAGAGACCACTGAGAAAATCATCCAGATCAAGCAAAGGATGCAAGCCGCTCATGACCGACAGAAGAGTTACGCTGACTTGAAGCGTAAACCAATGGAATTCCAAGTCAGGGATAAAGTTATGCTTAAAGTCTCGCCTTGGAAAGGGGTCGTACGTTTTGGCAAACGGGGGAAGTTAAACCCTAGGTATGTTGGACCTTTCAAGGTGTTAGAAAAGGTCGGAGAGGTTGCTTACAAGCTCGAACTTCCAGAAGAGTTGAGCAGAGTTCATAATACATTTCATGTATCTAATCTGAAAAAGTGTCATGCCGACGAACCATTAGCCGTTCCGTTGGATGGACTTCATCTTGATGACAAGCTTCATTTTGTTGAGGAACCATTAGAAATAGTAGGCCGTGAAGTTAAACGGTTGAAGCGAAGCCGAATCCCATTAGTCAAGGTTCGATGGAACTCCAAGAGAGGTCCTGAGTTCACATGGGAACGTGAAGACCAATTCAAGAAGAAATACCCACACCTCTTCACCAAGACCGCACCGTCGTCAAGTGCTGCATCGTGAGCCTTGAGGACAAGGCTCGTTTAACAGGGGAAGTCTATAACACCCTGTGTTTTCAAGTCATTGACGACGTCGATAAATCCACAATGTACCTTTTGTATTGTACGCGTTTGCTTTAAATCATAAATGTTAGCCACACTATGCTATCCCTACCCCCGTCAGTGATCGAGATATAGCTCATTTTATCGCTCAATTAAAAGTTTAGTGATATCATATGTGACTCAATTTAATATTTCTACCCCAGGCACTCTATGTACACAATATAGAAGAGTCATATACATCATGTGTCTATAATCCAACTGTTCCGCAGTACCCATAGAATATAAACAAAGGCGTTATACTGTATACATTCTTTCTCTCCGAGAATCAACGCTATCTAAACCTTCTTGTTCATTTTATTTCTTCTCACGGATCACCCGCCTATCATACAGTCGCTCTCACCACGTTCTCGACCGATTAAAAAATGATCGTTTACGGCATCCCGGACAACCAATTAAACCCGTATCCAAACGCACCCTTTGTTGTTGACTGCACAACCAAACACCCCTTTTGGGTGTTACCCCGCAAACCAAATGCTCCCTATGGCTGTTTTAACAGCCAAACGCACCTGATGTCGTTTTATTACCACCAAACGCACCCTCGTGGCTGTTTACAGCCAACCAAACGCAACCTTGTGCGTGGTTTCGTCAAACAAACGCACCCTCTTGGCAGAAGTGGGGTCGCCACCACAAGCCCGACACCGCCATGGTGCGGCTGTGGTGGTTGTGGTGATGAGTTGATGGCGACGATGGTAATGACGGCAGTGGGAGTGGCGTGGTGATGACTTATGAGAGGGTGAGGTGACGGTGGTGATGCGTGGCGGCGTTGCTGTGGCTGCCGGATGGGGAAAAGGCGGCGCGTGGAGGAGAGTGGGTGTGGGGATCGAATAGATCCGGTGGTGAGGAGTGTTTTTGGAGTTGGCCGGAGAAGTCCGCCGGAAAAGTTTTCCGGCGGCGGCGTGTGGTTGCCGGCGACGGCGGGAGTTCGCCGGAGAAGGTGACCGGAAATAGGAGAGGGAGAGAGAGATGTGAGTGTATGTGTGTATTGTTATAGGTGGAAATGAATAAAAATGTATAATTTTTATTTATATATAAAAATTATAAAATGAAGTGGCAAGTTCCTAATAGATAAGGGTTCATTTTGTAAGTTCTTAACATAGTTTTGATAACTATCGGTTCGGGACTCGTTTGAACGACTTAACGGATGATTCAAATCTCGAAACTTGCGCCATTGTTTTCCAAATCATTTTTCTGATAAAAATGAGTATTCACTCGACTAATTTTCGTAAACGTTTTATAAAATTTATTTAAAACGTTTATTATCTATTTTGTGACTTGGTTAAAAAAAATAAAAAAGAAATTTTAACTCGGATATTCGCGTTATCAACAACGCTTAAATAAGTAAAATATTAAATAATTTTATTTAATATTTTTATTAAATAAATAGTGATAATTAAAAATAAATTTAATTATTTTTGTGTGTCGGTACCCGTTGTGTGCAGTTTTCAAAATTTTGCGGGGCTGTTTTAGCCCTCTTCTGCTTGTTTTCAAGTCTCGGGTAAAACTAAAAAGTTGTCTGAAATATCGTTTTACATCAAATTGCTTTAGGGTCCGAGTTGTGAAAACGTGCTTTAGGTGGTCGTTCTTATAAGTCAAGCCAGACACTAAAAGTCAACGATCGAAATAGTTATTCAAAAATTCGAAAATTCTCGGATGTTACAGCTAGTTTGATATTTTTAACAAATAATACATATTTTTAGGATTCCAAAATGATAAGAATCGTAAATTTTTCAATATAATAACGATTGGTTTGATTCGCGAGTTTACGACAATTTTAAATCTTTTATAAAACAATTTTTATAAAGTTACTTATTCATGATAGAAAGTTATATTTTTGTAACCTCATAAAATTATAGGAACTCTCAAAAATCGGAACTGCCTCGAAAGATCGTTAAAAACGGAGCTATAACGAATTAAAAATCGACATTTACGGGTTTTACGGGCAACGTATACAATTTAAATAAAAGTCACGTCTGATGTGAACAGTAAAAGTTACTGTTCACCAGAGGGTCAAAATATCAAAAAATGTGTATATTATGATAACTCGTCTAATACCGAAAAGTATGGGCATAAGATACGTTTAAAAATCGGCTTTTAAAACGCGAAAGTTACGCTAGTTTTACTAAAACGGAAATTATAAACGTTTTAATTTATTAAACACAATTTTACCAAAACCATTAGTTGGTGATTGAGCTATGTAGAATTATATGCGGTTATCAAAGTACTATATTACTAGGGAGTTTCATAATGAGGCCTCTTCGGATGGCGTATCGACGAGTTGTTGGATTTACGATTTAAAGTGTCCTAACTCCTCGAACGTCATGTCATGACCTCTTAAATTATGATAGCCCGAACGATAGTACGATGTAACAACTATAGGATTATATTCAAGTACTCGGTACTTATACGACCTATGATAATTTAGGTTGCATTCGATCTTTTACGTGACGCTTTATCTGCGATATTTGGATTATCAGAACTCAAGGTGAGTTCATAGCCCCACATTTTTACGATTTCAATGATTTATAATTATGGGGTGGAAACATGCTTTGTTTTATAAATTGGACGCAAGTATTGATTACATGTTTGCCTAAGTAGCGATAACCCAAGTTAAGCCCATTATCATGAACTGTCAATTCTCTAGATGAGTTGGGAATTACATTATGTGAGCGCGAATGTTATTTAATAGATCTATTCGGGAAACGACCTCCCCGTTCGGGTGACTAGCTATCACCGAGAACGAACGTTATAGCATGTCGAATTTTAGATGTTTCGGGTTAAAACATCATTGCGGGCTGAGTAGCAATATTATGCGAACAAGACTGTCGAGCTTCAGTGTCATGAGCTTAGTGTAAATGTAATCTAGTTTTGTGATGACTGCATGTGTTGCATTATCACGGGAAAAGTCTTGCGGTCCTGCATATTTTGATTTATCAAACCTATGAATTCACCAACATTATTGTTGACGTTTTTAAGCAATGTTTTCAGGAGATCAATAGGCATGGGATGCCAGGGATGCATTGGGTTACATTTTGGATTGCACGCTTAAAGATTTAGGTGCATCATATTTTGGGAAATGTATTGTCAACTTTTGTAATATTCAACAATGAACAAGTAAAGCTATATGCTTTTGTATTAAGTCTTTCAATTAAATCCAATGTATCGTTTTCAAACGACTTTTTGGTCGTTCAATATATATCTTGTGTTATTGATCTATGAAGTAACACGCCCCGGACCCTTATTCCGCTGCGACCCAATTTGGGGGTGTTACAGATTGGTATCAAGAGCCAAGGTTATAGAGAACCAGGTCAAATGTTTTTGCTGGACTATAACCGTTTTTCAAACCTTGCATTCATAAAAAAAGGGTTTTTATAGGACACACTATTTGTTGCATTAGTGGGACTAGATGCATTCATAATTGATATACGTGGTTATAATATATTACGTATATTACAATAAGAGCCTTATATAATATATTTATATAAGTTAAGTTTTGCTCGTTGCAAGCAGTTATGTTTTCATTATCGACGATTACCTACACGTCTGTTTATATTAATTCTGAGCCATGGAGATTCCAGTGAGCTTCTGATGAAGAGATAGAGGAACCAATGAAGGATCACCCTCTACCTACTGATGCCTCACCTACAGCCCTATCACCAAGCTACATTGCTGACTCCGATCCGGAAAAGGATAAGGAGGGCCCTGAGGAGGATCTTGCTGACCATCCTACTGACGGATGAGACAATTATGATAATGAGTCATCTGATGATGACAGCAATGATGATGTTGGGAAGGACGAGGAGGAGGAGGAGCATCTAGCTCCAGTCGACCCTCCTACTGTACCTACAGATGATCCTATCCCCTCAAGCTGAGAATACAGAGGCATTTGAGACTGA
>BQNB010015058.1:0-51900 GCA_026074375.1 Tanacetum coccineum
GGTACTCGCGGGCATTGGTTTAGGCAAAATTTTATACATATTGATGGGTGACGGGTGAATGGCGGGCAGAGAAAAACCATCGGGCGAGTGACGGGTTAAAAATACTCATGCTCATTGCCTACAGCTGTCATCCCTAAATGCAAGTTGCAGTTGTACCAGATACATTTTATAGATGGCATCACATTATCGTTATCTTATAAAACACTTTCATAAGAGAAAAAGAACCAAAGGAGCTTTGCTCCAATGGTATCACTCCCCCATCGCAACGTCCAGTTGATCGGTCAATGAGGGCTTTTGAGAAATAGAACCTGGGTTCAATCTCAACTTCTGGCTAATTAGGTCACTGGAAGTTTCCCCGCCGATTTAAACCTTTTGAGAGAAGAGAAAAAGAAAAGAAAAAAAAACACATAACAAATGTCATCCCAATGGCTTTGGCACCTATAAAATCCTTCATTATAAGTTTTATAGGGGAGGCATACAGACCCAAATGACACATACAACACGTTATATGTAACTGCACCGTGCTCTTTTAGAGGTAATAAAAATATGTTACTGATAATATATTAAACATGAAAATAAACTAGTAACTTTTTTTCTATAGTGACTTTATATATGTGAGATATGCACCACTAAGGCTCAGCATAATAGAACACGAATTGGATCAGATCGAAGAGCCGGACTCAACATATTTCGGTTCGGTCATTGGTTCATCTTTTTTTTATATTCGGTCTTCGGTTTGATTCAGTCTTAAACAAAACCGACAATTATGCTTTGTCGGATCGGATCGGACCGAAGGCCGAACCGACCCGAATACGAACCGACCATTTCAATCTGGTTCTCGGTCTGATGTTTTACACAAAATCAGTTTTCGGTCTTATTCATTTTTCAGACCGTAATCAGTCTTATGCACCACTATATGAATATGCCCTTTAGCACAACTTTTGAGCCAACATTTTTTAGATGATACCAAAAACTTTTGCATAAAAATGTAAACCAAAATGAGTTGTTTGAAGATGGTGACCTTTTCATTTGCGTTTTCTTTTTTGTTTCCTTGTTTTTGGTAAAGTTATCATATTTTTGGGTGCTTAGATGTTCATTCAAAAAAAGAATTATCATTTTCAACATGACCCATTTGGTTTTTGATACGCAATAAAAATATTATTAAAACGTGTACGTGTCCTTGTATTAGCTTGAAATATATTATTTCTGGTTAAAACCTGTCAATGTTTATTTAGTCAAGTAGGTAGTTTTGTCTTATGATGAGTATAAATGATAGATACAAACATTTGTTCTCTCAGTTAATAATGCATTTGTTTATTTACAATTTACAAGTTTTCCAAAAATGATCTCTCTAAAGTAATTTACGATAGTATCAAATAATAAAACAATGTGATTCAGTGTTATGAACGCAGTGTCCTAAAACAAAATTGCGTCCTTACTAGTAGAGCTGTTTAGACTTTAGAGAATATAACAATCAATTCAAGTATAAAACTTGAATCTAACGAATCTGATATGATTTCATGATGGACCTTGATGTGGATTATTTGTGTTTTCTAATGTCATTCCTTCCGGATCAATTGAACAATATATAGTGTATGAAACGTTTCATTGAACCGTTGCAACTTTTTAAGATACCGTTATGTTATATAAATGATTAGAAGAACGTTGGCATAATACTATCGATGATCTGACACCATATTAAGCAACACCACCTGATATAAAATGTCAAAAGCTATATTACTTTTGACACTTGTTATTTTTCTTTGACACTAATATCAAGTGTGGCAATCATTTATTGCTTGACTCGTTATGTTAAGCAAGCCAGCATAGGAACATAAGTATTAATAAGTCAACACCGCATTATATAGAAAGGTCCAAAAGCTGACTTTCTTAAGCTATTGTTATTTTGTTAATGCTAGATCTAATTAATTTTAAACTATAATGCAAGATATGCATATGGCATGTGAAAGT
Source organism: Tanacetum coccineum (assembly GCA_026074375.1). Classification (NCBI taxonomy): domain Eukaryota; kingdom Viridiplantae; phylum Streptophyta; class Magnoliopsida; order Asterales; family Asteraceae; genus Tanacetum; species Tanacetum coccineum. The sequence continues at coordinate 1,972 of BQNB010015058.1, forward strand.
TTTCGTATTACGCGAAATAATTTCGAGTGGTTAATTAAGCATATTTTCATCGATGTTACAAAAAATGTACTAAACCAAAAATAAAATATTGTTTTACGTGTAAGTGCCACAAAGCTGCAGTCGAATACTTACAATGAAAGGCACGTGCAGTGAACGTGGCTTTGTTGGCAATAGCCTCAATGAGTTGACTAATTAACTTAACCAGGTTTAGTTTTTATGAAAACCTCACTTCACCCACCATAGCAATGTTTTAAAACACGGTTTTTAATTGACTCGGTCGAGTCACCAGGGTCACGGTTCAAAACCGTGTTAACTATGGGCGGTTTTCAACACGGGGTTTTTCCGCTAAAACCAGGCTGTTCAGGTCCTCGGACCGGTTCACTGTAACAACCATTCAAACCGGCCGGGTCAACCCAGGTTTTAAAACACTCGCTTCATGTACAAATGTACAAGATACAACATTCTCTACTTTATGCCCAAGGGCCGGTTTCTTTTCTGGGCAAAATATCAGACCAATCGGGACATGTTGTTCTGACTCGTCCTTTCGATTGCTTACCTGCAAATCTGCGAGGATCCAAAACGCAGGACATCAATATGCTCCTTAGAGCTTCAGGTGTGGTATTCCATATGCTTGTGTCTGTAAAAAAGTTAGTTACGGTTTTCTTTTACGTTTAACGCGAAATTCTATAACTTCGTTACCTACAAAAATAGTCTTACTCTGACAATTAAGTTATAGATTTCTTGGGTCTTCTTCTTTTGGTGTTTTTTTAATCTAGTAAATTAAGCCTCATCATAAAAACAAAACATTACATATTTTAACGTAAAATAATATACCAAAATTATGCCATATTCAGTGCGTAGTTATTATATGAAAATGAGCAACTAAAAAACAAGTGACCAGCGACACGTAACGATCAAGAACTAACGATTTAAGAAATTAACTGAGACATGAAATGAAGATAAAACAAATCCTATAAAATTCAAGGAAAACGAAGAAGAAGATATCACTTCCTTTGTTAAACCTTTTGAAAAAACTCAAACTTATAAGAATACTAAATTACAACTACATAACACACCACAATAAACACACACTCATAACTTAAACGTAAACTGCAAGCACGAAACAACAAACCATCAATAAAGTCAACGTAACCGCTAAGCACAAACACAAACCCATCAATAAATCAGAAAAAGAAAGAAAGAATTTTTTATTCGAATTAACGATAACATATCACCATTAATGAAAATATGATTTACATGGCGGTGAAAGGCAACGGACCAACAAGCAGCGTCTTTATCCTTTTTGGAGATTGCGAAACTAATTCTTATAGAAAAAATATTTGTGATCTGTATGTCACGAACATTATTGCTATTCAACATGTTGGACCTTTTGTTGCGTAATTACATCGCCTCACATGCTAAAATAGCTAAAGTATCAAACGCGGAAAAAGGAAAAAAAGGAATAAACATATGTTTATTTTTATGCATCTTTTCTCGTGTTTTGTCACTTTGCACGAGACGTCTTTCAGCATGTCACACTATAAAACATTGACTATTTAAAGACACGAGAGGCGAAACCTCGCTCAGATCCAGACACACATGTTTCCCTCCAACCCATCCAAATACCAAAACGTCAGCCGGTCTGAGAGTTCACAAGTGCTTCTTTCTTGTCGGAGATCCTGTCACACTCCGCTAGAAGCGAAAACACGAGATGTGACATAATGATTTACATCGCACAGATACAAGATTATTACACTTGTATACAACTTCTTAATTGATATACACCGCGGTCCTTTGGAACAAAGGTATTAGTGGTCCATGTGTAAATTTTGTACTCCTTTACCTCCCAATCTATAATGACTGATCACGCTGAAAATGATACTCGAAAGGATCAACATATACGTTGTGAGCTCGAGAGGTTTTAAAAGAGTAAACTCAGTTAGATGTGCGGAATATAAGGGAGTGGACATGTGCAATTTAGAGAAGCAGGAATTTCATATAACAGAATTTAAATTCATCAACACACCAACACGCCATACCAGGGTATCCCAACCCAAATCAACAAATCAATAGAATCCTCTCCGCATAATATCTCCGGACCTACTCCTGACCAACTGGAGCTAACTCAGTCGGCTAAGTAGATTGATGCAAAAATCACAGTGGCACTTCGCAATAAATAGAATATCATAGTATTCTCATCAGCATTCATATAGTGTGTCGCATAGCAATCACATATGTTTTCTGTATAGCATTCATATAGTGTTTGCATAGCATTTATTTAGTGTTCACATAGCATTCTTACACGCAATCAAATGCACATAGCATTGTCCAAAAAGAAATAAAAGATTTTTGCACAGTATTGAAAGTAATTGAAAAAGGTTGAGTATCATTTTTCCCCAACGAAAAAGAGTTTAAAAATGGGGCTACGAGAACTCACCTCAAATAAGATGATGATATATAAAATGGAGCTCGAACATAGTGCACACGTACCCACCACACCTATTTAATATGTGCAGTTTTACTTAGTATTATATTTTGCGAAACACAAACCGATTGTACAACGTTTGTATTTGAGTGTTGGTTAAAAAGAAAATGCTTGGGTAATTATTTCAAAAGATTTCATTAAGTATTTTGACTCGATGAACATTTGGTCAAAGGTGGTATATAATATTACTTGAGGAAAGAACGAGAGTTCGAGACTGAAAAAATGCTAAATTTAGCAAAGTAAACCGATAAGAACTGGTCAAGGAAGAAATAACAATATGAAAGAAGAGAGATTTGTGGGATAAATACTGAGACGTACACGAAATAACTGTTAAGAATTCGAGGATCAAAAAAAATAAGGATTTAGATAATTAAGAATCGTAGAACTAGGAATTAAGATAGATCTAGAATTTAAGAAATAGAAATGTTAATATAAATAGATGATTTAAGAATCATAGAACTAAGGATTAAGATAGATTAGAATTAAGAAATAAAGAATAAAAGAATTAGGATTTAAAGCTAAATAAAATAATATAAACGAAACTTGAGCCTGTTCTAGTAATTTAACTCAATACCCCAAGTTAGTTTGATAAAACATCATTAATATAAGTACTACAATGTTTTTGATTCATAAAATAGATGATAGAAGTTTTACCTAAAAATCATGTTTTTCGTCTTTTAGTCGGGTATTAAAATAATAATATTTTATTATTTTGTCTTCTTGTCGAGATATTAGAAATTAATTTGTATCATGATTATAAATAAGATTCTTAGTTTGTTGATGGTAATTTAGTATAAACGTTTACTAAATCTAAATTATTATTTAATGATTAGTAAATTTTGTCCTTTTGTCGAACCTTATGAAAATAAGTTTTCCAAGATATTTTCTAAGTATATGATATTTTATAAAATTTCGGCATGACCCGTTTGTTTGTAAAAGTTTACCAGGGTTTTCAAACCTTATTTTCAACCACTTTTCCAAATTCAATAGTTTCTGGCCAAATGCCAAAATCTACGTTCACGTGACGTTTCGTCAAAACACATCTTTTCAAATGACCATTTAATCGTTTTAAGCTTATATGAGTATAAGTTGATTAAAATCCGTCTTAAGCATTTATATTTACTAGTTTTCACTTATTGGGCTCAAAACCCCAATATTAGTCCGAATGAAATCATTTAGCATGTCTTATACAAGTTCAACCTAATTTCAAGTCCACTAGTCAACTCAAACTTCAAACTAAAGCTCATAGTGCTTAGTAGATAGTTTATTTGTTATTGGGCCTTATGGCCCATTAAGAGTTTATAATTATATTTAGTTTTCTGTTTTAGTCCATTAGTCATTGGGCCTTATGCCTCATTAGGAGTTTCTTAGTTAGTCCATTTGTATAAAAATAAGTGTTAGTTAATCCTTATTGGGCTTCTCGGCCCAATAAGCCCATATGAGTATTTTACAAATAACCAAGTCCAAAAATAGTTCGATAAGTATTAGAATAAGTTAATATACTCTTTATATGTCAAGATAAGTTAGACTAATAAGTCGAAATTAAGCTAAGAGGTCATTGGGCCCTGTTGGACCGATAGTTGTTGTTGTGTCATTGTGAGGTTGTAATGAAAGTTCAAGTTTTAAATTTATATTTTGCCGACTTTACCTAAAACAACACTTTAACGGGCAGTGTACCCGGTCAGATGGAGTTTCGTGGTAAGTAGGGTGTCGATCACTAAGAGCGAGAAACAGTCTTTCAATTTATTAATATTTTTGTTTACTAAACTAAGTTAATTCTATTCTATGTTAAACCTATGCTAAACCTATGTTAATCTTAATTCTAACGGATAAGGGGGGTTTCAGCCTGAGAGACTGGCACGGGTTTTGTGGTGACTTAGATCTATTTAAGACATAATTAAACACGCAAGCAGACAAACAGAAGATAGAAGAGCGGTCTAGCCAAATATAAGAAAACTGTATTAGCCATGATTAATCCAATTAGAACGTTGGTTTGTTTATTTTAGTGCAATTATTATTATCTCGAGGCGGCATATCATTCTTAAGGCTTAGGCGTTACTTCTTCCTAAGACCTAGATACGAAGAATTCTGTCACAATTAAACGTATCCGCATAAAGCATCCTTATTTGTTGACTATAATCTATCTTAGGGATTAAAGCAATGGTGATCTTGGTAAACCCTAGCTCATAAAGACTTTACCCACTTATTGCTTAAAGGCAATTTATACACTAGTAGTCCACTGGCCAAGTCTTTACCAATTGATTAAGAACGTACTCGTTGATCCCAAGGGTCACCTACCGGTCCAACTAAGCTCACAATCTAAAGGCAAAGATAGGTCATTATTTGTGATCCTATTGGTCTAGATGTATAAATTACTATATGGAGAGCCATCCCGGCATCTAGCTTACTTGGTCCGTATTACTAGATCCAGTTGAATGATAGGTCGCATACAAAAGCACGTAAACAAGTATAAATTGATAAACATAAACAAGCAATCAACGATAAATTAAGCAATCGATATAAACAAAACCAAACATTCAAATCTTCATAATAATGGCTAATACCCAAGGGTATTAGCCCTCAAACGTCATAATCAATACAAGAGTAATAATTCAACCAAGGTAAACTAACCGAGTTAATGAATGATACCAAAAATTGAACGATTACAAGAGTATAGGAGATTACAAGGTGTTTCTTATAAGATTAGTTGCTTTTCTCGACCTCTTCTGCTCTTCTTCTCTTTTGAAAATCGACTTTTATGGTTAAGGTATCGAAAATATGATTAAGCACACTGAAAACCCGTTTTTAGGTTTTCTATTTATAAGGTCTGGAATTTGGTCGATACGGCGTATCAGGGGTTTCCTGGAGTAGGGACCACGTTCGATATCTTCCATAATATTTTATTTCTTTATAATAAATACGGCGTATAGGTTTATTCTGGATACGTCATATTGATCTTTATTCCTTCGTGGTCTTTTGTGAAGTGCAGGCACAGATACGCCGTATCTTCCTTGATGGATACGGCGTATAGGATGTCAGAATTAGTTTTTTCATATTTCTTTGTTTAAGCTCCAGAATGCGTGCCTTTTAGCTAATCTTCACCAAGTACTCCATAATTACTGCAATTCTTAAATACAAACGATTAAGTAACAATTCTTTGCAATAACTATACAAAATGGGTTATATACATGGGATAAATGATGCTATAAAAGGGACGTTATTTGATGTCATCAAATATCCCCTCACTTGAATCCTACTTGTCCTCAAGTAGCCTTTAGAAGTTTATAAAAATGTATCCCTGAGGATTTTTTTCGTTTAAGCATTTATTTGATCTATTACAAGTACACAACCAAAAACCTCACGAAATAGGTAGATGAAAACACTCAAATCACTCAACTAATCTATGTGGTAACATGTAACTAATTCGCTCAATTGCTCGGTTGTGACGAGTATTCTATCATAAGCTTGGCAAGGAAACATATCTCCACCACTAGAGCTAAGGAGTAACAAATTTATAAAGGCAAATTGGGTTTTTATTTATAAGGCTTAGGGTTGATCACTCTAAAAATCTTTCACCAAAAGTACCACACTAACAAGGCAGCTGAATCATACATACATGGCCGTAACGACGGAATAGACATGTATGATTCGATCACATCCTCATTCGAGTTTAATCAAGGGTTAGGATGAAGAATGATATAGGGTATGGATCTTCTAACTTTCACCAAAAGTAATAAACCAACAAGGCAGCTGAATCACGCATACATGGCCGTAACGACAGAATAGACATGCATGACTCGATCACATCCCCATTCGAGTAAAACCCAAGGTTAATGATTAAGAAAGGGAAATAAATTGTTGTTAAATAAAAATTACGAAACAAATAGATTAAGTCTAAAACAAATAAGGCACAAGTTGCTAGACACTTTTCCCGACTGTCACCATGATAAAGACATAACTATATACACAAACGTCTTGATCATTGATAAAAAACAACAACCTAAGTTGGCATTCCCGTAACGGTCAACTTCCTATTCATCCGATACTATACATACTTTTACAAGACAAGTGGCGATATCTACTACTCTATACAAAACTTTACATCGTTGATTTATTACGCGCATCAACGAATAACCGATCCTTCATATAATTCCTTCGGTTTGAGCTTTGCGAAATGAATATCTTCAAACTTTCCTCCTTTTTTTGTTGCAATTTTCTGATTTTTTTCGATTTTTTTAATAATACTAACTACGAATCTCGGTGTAATTTCACCATCTTCACGATCAAAATAACTCCGGATAATTCCTTCAATAATTCTCCATTCTTCGGACGTACCAATAATTATGACGGTAGTAAAAATACATGAGTTTTGACAACTTTTTACATTACCATTTGCAATGTGCAAATTTCTTTCCAACCGTACCATAGATAGAAAATGACACAAGACTCGGGAAATACATACTTTACACTTTAAGCAACTAGCAACTGATAAATGGACTTAATCTAACAGGGTAGGCTAAGGTGTAAAGGCGTAACGAAACAAATAGTTGGTGTAATTCCTAAAGGATTGGCTCTATTGTTTTTTCTAGGGGTATCTTACTTTTATAATGAGAGTAAACAAAGGGTTTATACGGGATTTAACTAACCAGTGTAGTTAGTTAATAAAACAACATGTATAGGCTTTTTGGGTGTAATCCTAAAAATTTACCAATTTAAACAAGCAACTCCATCTAAATCCATAGTACTCATCACTGTGATCTCATTAGATATACCAAGCCAAGTTCTAAAGTCTACAACATCACCGGCACACTCATATTTTTGTGGAATTTGGGTAAACATTTGGAAACGGATAAGTTTAAATCCTCACAATATCTAACAAGGGTTATTGTGTGCGGGTTATGCAACAAGTAATTTCACAAAATTATGCTTAAAAAAATTTAATTTGAGCATAATTTAAGCATTTTAATGTGAAAAATAGGACAAGTATACATTCTAATTTCCATCCCCCCACTTAAGTTATACAACGTCCTCATTGTATAGATAAAACATTAAACACGAGAATGAAAAGAATTAGAATGAGAAACTCCCCTGATATTTTGCTCGGTAGATTCTCCTTGTAGATTTAATGAGCAAGAATTCCAGATTGTAAATACTTCACCAACATTGTCGATTTCTTTGCAGCCAGGTCATGTGCAAAATATAGGAAAAACCATGCATTCCTATCTCGGTACCTACGGTTAATTAAATAAAACTAAACTGTACAGGAGACAAATACGTCGTATCCATAAATGGAATACGCCGTATAGAGACTTGTAAAAAGTATCTAATTACGGGTCAGTCTGCCGAATACGCCGTATCATGTGCATGAATACGCCGTATGGACATAACTGGCAATAATGTTTTAAAGTGCATAAAAAATAAAGGACTGATAACGTCCAGACATTCAATACGCTATATGGTATGGAGCGGATACGCCGTATTGATGTCTGGGAAGACATACTCGATAAAAATAAATAACAATCCGGGTTATCTCCCGGGAAGCACTTTTCTTTCAGCTAGTCTTTAAGTTAGACTTTTTCTTTAGCTTCCTTCACCATTCTAGTTACCATCCATCCTTCGTCCATCTTGCGAAATATTTCTTGTTATGCGTGGCATGTCTCTTCACTAGTGCTCGTAAAATCGTCGTATTCATCTTCTTTTATAGCAACGTACTTTTCATCACCTCCGAATGAATACTTGATCATCATGTATCTTTTAATTCGCCAAACCGGCAGCTCTTGAGTATCATCATCACATAATTCATGTCTTTCTTCATCATCTTGTTCATTCTTATATTCTCTTTCTTCACCATTACTGTTGGCCTCCTCATAGTCGTCCTAACTTTTCCAACCTTCATTACTTGATTCATCATCTTCGTTAATTATTCGTTCCATGATGGCTTTATTTCTTAAAGCTTCGTCTTTCATCTCGCCATCCTCCAAAGCATCGTACCATTCAAAATCTTGATAATAGAGTGAGTTTCCAACTATGTAAGCTCCAAGCAAGTTTTCTCTATTACAATATCCATCATTCTTCTAGCTACAAGTTGGCCATTCCGAACATCCACTTTTATAATTAAAAGGCTTGCAATAATGTTTAACATGTGTGGGTTCTTTCCATGCTCCATTATCCGTCCATAATTTTTCATACACCCATGGTACATCTTTATTCCATTCATAAATCCAATCATCCTTGTATTGATCATAAGTATTAAATCCATCAATATATTTAGTAGGGACATCTGGATCGATTTGCGAAAGATAGTTGAATTGTTTGAAAGCTATGGACGTGGGAGTCTCGAAATCAAATACATTGGTCTCGATCCAAAAGATTTCAGCAACTTCGTTCTCATCAATTAGATTTTCATCATTAGAATCTGAAGATTCTTTGTCAGACAGTTCAACTTCATCGTCACCTCGTGCCCAATAAATCCATAACGCATTTTTTGTGTACCAATCCATTGTCCCATGGTTATAAAACTTTGAAGCTAACCATTCAGTAAATTCAACATTAGATGGATCATATTCCAAGCCATCATTAGATCCATGTGTCATCTGTTGTTCCAAATCATCTTCTTCATTTAAGTCACACAGAATGTTAGCAAGTCCAGAAATTTCAACCTTATAGGTAAACAAATCATCATCCATTCTGCTCATCCGGTTGAATTCTTCTTAATTGTGTGATTGAGAGTTTGTGTAGTGAGCAAATCTTTGTCTCATCACTGATCTTTAGAGATTCAGGTTTCTCGAACTCTCCCTTGATTACCTTTGTCATTGCTACTGAAAATAACCATAAAATTATCAGGAGAACCAGTTGGAAAAGGGAGTGTATAAAATTTTAAGCTTTAAGTTCGAGTATGAAAAACTTCACTGTTACTATATCAGATGATCGATACGCCATATTCAATTGAACTGAATATGCCGTATTAATCTATTGAACGAATACGTTGGTCATTTGAATAGGAAAGTCTAGATACGTGTACTCCTATGGAAGTGGATAATCTGTTAGCTTGAGAATAGTTAATCAGGTTGTATGTGACCAGTGTGACAGAAGAACAATTAGATCTCCACAAAACAATTAAAACTAACAATGTTTGTTATGAAGCATTGTGAGTCAGAATACAGAGAAAGTATGCAATATTTATAAAACGTTAATCCTTAAGGGTTAGATTAATCTATGTGTTCAAAAACCAATATTATCAAATAAAAATCAAGACTTAAAATTTTCACTCTCCCGGCAGCGGCGCCAAAAAATCTTGTTGTGTTATTGTAAGGTTGTAATTATCGAAAGTTCATGTTTTAAATGTGTATTTTGCCGGACTTCTACCTAAAAAACAACTTTTAATGGGCAGTGTACCCAGGTCTGATGGAGTTTGTGGTTAAAGTCGGGTGTCGATCACTAAGAGCGAGAAACAATCTTTCATGTATTATATTTTAGTTTACTAACTTATGTTAATTCTTTTCTTATGTAATACCTATGCTAAACACTATGTTTTAATCCTATTTCTAACCGATACGGGGAGGTTTCATGCCTGAGAGACTGGCACGGGTTTTGTGGTAATCTTAGATATATTTTAGACATAATTAAACACGCATGCTGAGAGTGATAACAGTATAGGATACCTCCCTCCTCTCCGAAGACGGTCTAGCAAAATATAAAAAGACTGTATTAGCCATGATTAATCTAATTAGAACGTTGGTTTGTTTATTTTCTTAGTGCAATGATTACTTATCTCGACGAGGGCATCATCTCTTTAGGCTTAGGCGTTACTTCTTTCTAAGAACACTAGATACGTAAGAATTCTGTCAACAATTCAATCGTATTCCGCATTAAAAGCATCATTATTTGTCTGATTATAATCTATCTTAGGGATTAAAGCAATGTTGATCATGTTAAAACCTTATGATCATAGAGACTTTACCTACTTAAGGCTTAAGCAATTTATACACTAGTAGTTCCACTAGCCAAATCTTTACAAGACAATTTATACACTAGTAGTCCACTGGCCAAGTCTTTACCAATTGATTAAAAACGTACTCGTTGATCCCAAGGGTCACCTACCGGTCCAACTAAGCTCACAATCTAAAGGCAAAGATAGGTCATTATTTGTGATCCTGTTGGTCTAGATGTCTAAATCACTATATGGAGATCCATCTCGGCATCTAGCTTACTTGGTCCGTATTACTTGATCCAGTTGAATGATAGGTCGCATACAAAAGCACGTAAACAAGTATAAATTGATAAACATAAACAAGCAATCAACGATAAATTAAGCAATCGATATAAACAAAACCAAACATTCAAATCTTTATAATAATGGCTAATACCCAAGGGTATTAGACCTCAAACTTCATAATCAATACAAGAGTATTAATTCAACCAAGGTAAACTAACCGAGTTAACAAATGATACCAAAAATCAAAGGATTACAAGAGTATAGGAGATTGCAAGGTGTTTCCTATGGAATTAGTTGCTTTGCTCGACCTCTTTTGCTCTTCTTCTCTTCTGAAAATCAACTTTTATGGTTAAGGTATCAAAAATATGATTAAGCACACTGAAAACCCGTTTTTAGGTTTTCTATTTAAAAGGTCCAGAATTTGGTCGATACGGCGTATTGACTGAGGTCAAAACGGCGTATCGGGGGGTTTCTTGGAGTAGGGACCACGTTCGATATCTTCCAGAATATTTTATTTCTTTATAATAAATACGGCGTATAGGTTTCTTCTGGGTACGGCGTATTGATCTTCATTCCTTCGTGATCTTTTGTGAAGTGCAGGCACAAATACGCCGTATCTTCCTTGATGGATACGGCGTATAGGATGTCAGAATCAGTTTCTTCATATTTCTTCGTTTAAGCTCCAAAATGTGTGCCTTTTAGCTAATCTTCACCAAGTACTCCATAATTACTACAATTCTCAAATACAAACGATTAAGTAACAATTCTTTGCAATAATTATACAAAATTGGTTATTGGTTATATACATGGGATAAATGATGCTATAAAAGTGACCTTATTTGATGTCATCAGTTGTACACAAGCCTAATAAACACTCTAAAAATAGAATAAGCATGATTGTAGGCCTGTTAAGCGAGTGATAAATCAAATAAGCATCTTGATATAGGAATAAGCTACAAATACAAATAAGAAACATAGACCGAAAGTATTAATCTGAGAAAATAAGCTGTGGCTTATTCCCATTTTGGGTCGTGAGCCCAATAAGCTCAAATAAGCTAGAAGTAAGTTTATAAGCTCGGAATTTTTTTTAGTATTCGAATAAGTTAGTAATAAGCTAGGAAAATAAGCACAAAAATAGGTTATGGCCAATAAGGCAAATAAGCCGAACCTTATTTCCTTATTGGGCCGAAGACTTTAATAAACCCAATATCAAAATAATAAGCCCGAGTAGATAATAAGCTCGAAAACCAAACGAGTTACAAAATAAGCCGTTAAGTGAGTACACAAAATAAGCCAAAACGCGAATAAGCAAACACGAATAAGCCACATTCGTTCACAAATGGGCCAAGACCAAGATTAAGCCCATTGGGGCTCGAAATAAGCAAACCAAAACCCTTGTTGGGTTCGGTTGCTGGGCTGAAACCAAGCAAAAGCCCAAAACTCAAAATAAGCAAATCCAATAAGCCCGAAATTGAATAAGGAATAAAATAAGCTATATGATAAGCTATTAGAATAATCCAAATATAGAATAAGCCAAAATGACGAAACCCTTGTAGGTTTGTTTATTGGGTCGAGACCCAATAAGCCCACGAAACTCAAATAAGCTCACAGAGAGCTTATTAATAAGCTAAAATTCAAAATAAGCTTTTAGCCCCTAAATGTTATTTTACCATTAAGACAATTTTATAGAAGTGACATTTTTCTTGTTCTTCCCCTTTTTCTTATTTCGAACCAAACGCACCCTTTATGATGCTGTTCATAGTTTTTATGTTGCAAAAATTTACAAACGCATTGTACATCTATGTTTAGATCATTATTAGGATATTTAAAGTACAAGTATTATGAGTTTTTGAAGACTTAAAAAAAGAGGTTTTTGAATGAGGATATAGACTCGAATAACAACCCAAATGTTGTTTTTAATACACCCCGACATTTAGAATAATAACCCCTGTGTGTTTCTTGCTTCCTTATTCTTGTTGAATGATGAAAAGTGTTTTATTGTGTGGTTTGCCTTCGCTCGTAGCCGATAATCAAAAGAAAGAAAGAGAGAGTTATTGTTTTTGATGACTTGAGGGAATGAATGTGCGTGTGCATATTTGAAATGTATAAGACAAGGAGGAGGACAATACATGGAGGATACAAAATAGCACTCTTGCCCCCTCTTGGGTCTGGTTTTGGTACAAGGGTGGGAAGGGTATCCTATATTTTTCGTCTTGTCTCGGAACTCAATACCGTTCTTTGTTCGTAAATCTTCGTGAATCGAAAGGTTTTCTCAAAAATAAAGCGAATGTAAATAAAAATACGTTTACTTAACTTTTGAATATTCACACTATAGGTTTTATAGTTAAATTGTTTTAGATTTAGTGCGGACTTGCGTTGTTTCTCTGATTTTCGTTAATTCTAAACGTGACTAGAAATTTTCGCGTTTTATGCAAACGTTTTTATGAAATCATCAAATAACAATTTAAAATAAGTTTACTTTACTTATTAGAGGTATTTAGACGAGTTTTGACTTTTTGTCGTGCTGTTACGCGTTTTTGTCGTTTTTCGCTGTGCGCCGGAAGGTTTCCCGGTAAGAGATTATATGCGACCGTAGTCATTTAGAAAATAGAACTTAACTCAAAAGTGAGTTGTTCATAATAATATTCGATATTTGACAGTCAGTTAAACCATAACTGTTTAGCGTAAAATAAGTCAACAAAAATCAACTGCGAGTTTTCTTATAGAAATTTGAATGAGTAGAAGTATGTAGATGTATAGTCATAGTATTTTGGGATACTATAACCTAGGTCCCTAATCATATCATGTCGGTACTTGAATTCCGAGATCTCTTTACAATGAACCGCATGTTCCCCAAAGAAATCAAAACATGCCTTGCAACAAATAGGGCATATCGCATCAACTGGAAATAATAGAATCATGAGCCGGTACTTAAGGATAATACGAGTGTACGATATTCCACCGATGACATATGTTGACCTAGCCTGTTTATGGGGATAGCTAGTAGAAAATCATGATCATGTGGTGCGCGTAGACACTCAAAACTGTTTTATGTCTCACAGTCAAGTCAAAGTGAACTTACATATCCTTTACCATTTCACTAAAAGGGCTTTGTTAGGCTTTAGAAGGGGCAGTGTCTTTATTAGTGAAACCGCTAAATCAAAGCTTGAAAATGTATCACGAAGACAAGCCATAGCACAAACATAATCATCATTCATATCACAAATGCCACTTTCAACTAAGATGTGGTCTTGTAGCATCCAAGATTGGGTAAAGAAGCAAGTCATCATTGTAAGTCATCAAAGATTGGTTATCCACAAACCACTATGTTTTCGATCGACCCACGCAATCCTTTGTCAAAGAACAAGGCCGCATCCTGCCATCCTCCATATGTACATGGTGACAAGTCTTAAAACCAAAAAAAAGTTTGTCAATACCCATACATGATCGAAGCAAAAAGAGCTCGCTCTGCGGGCTATGTAATTGTGTAAGAAGACTCATCAAATCAACATCATCTGCGGCTCTCTTTATATCCAACCCAAATAAAATTTGCGAACTAACACCTCCCTCAAGAAGCTTCACACCCAATGATGACCTTCGAATATTCAAAGGAAATAAATCCTCACGAAGCTTCATACCATTATGTGAGGGCCAAAATATCTCTGTTTTCTTGATATTAAGTTCAAGACCTAAACCTAGACCACTCACGCTTATAATGTCTAACACCTTGACCACCTATTCTGAATCCTCAATAACGGTCCCATCATCATAATACCAATCTTAAAGAAGAAGCTTGAAACTGTCTCTGATCGTATGTGCTAACAAGTGTAATACAAGAAAAGAGGTCCTAATGGATTGCCTTGTTACACCCTAGTGACAAACAATATATGTGTGCATGTTATAGCTATTGGGGTTAGTTCCTAAGCCCTTTAGTCTCTCAGTAGATTTAAACATAAAATCTCCTAAGTTTTACTCAAGCCGAAGTCTTTCAGTTTGAGTCGCTGAAGTCTCTTTAGCTTCAGCTCTTCAGGAACTTAGAAGATTGGGAAGTATCTTCACTTTAGTTTATGTAGTGGATCAAAAACTGAAGAAGGCCTATGCAAAGAGCTTCAGTTCAACTTGGTTGACAATTCTAAGTTGAACATTGTCTATCTCCTTAACAAAAGTTTGAAACGTTTTGTTTCACTTCTAAAAGGTTTATAAGGCAGGAAAAAGATTACTTAATGTCAAAAGGAATAAAGCAATATTCTTGGGAAAATGTACTTCTAAAGTTGGTATAGAAGTACAACAACTTTCCTTAAAGGACTGTACCTGGTACTTTAGAGCACGTCTGCATTAAATGGTATTTCAACCACCCATTGGATGCATGACACGCGTACTAGGTTAACTTGTAAACCCTAATCCCTTTGCCTATAAAAAGAAAGGGATTCCCAGAGTAAATGTTATCTCTTTTAATTAATGTGATACACATTGAAGAGTTTATTTATCTCTCAAACAAACTTAATGGTACTACTGAAAGCTGAAGCTTCAGTTTAGTCATAAGTAGTTTGTTTTCTTACTCTCTTAGCTTTGGTTAGAGTTTAAGTTCGAAGGATATAACACCCCAATTGTCATTCAACCATCTTGCTATTCCGCAAGCAAGTTGTGTCATAGATTCTTTATTTGATTCTAATAAGAACCTATACGTTGAAAAGTTACTTATGTGTGTTTTAAACTTGTTCTTTATATTCTTCATATATATATCTGTTTAAAACTCACTTTGTTGCCATGGAATGTGATTAGTTTAACTTGATAAACCTTATATCACATTCCAAGGGACCAACAAGTGGTATCAGAGCAGTTTGATTTATAAAACCTTTTCAAAGTTTTTATAACTGCTCAAAAGATTTTTAAAATCAAGAACCATCTTAAATGGCAGTAGAAGTATCACAGACTCTTGAATATAAGGGTAGCCAGTTAAATGCCGCTGCTGTAATAGAATTGGAAAATTTCACCAACTGGAAAAGAGGTTCATGTGCCACATCATTGGTATTGAACCTTAATTTGAAAATATCATCAAAAATGGTCCTTTTATCCCTATGGCAGCTGGTCAAAGGAAGCCTGAAGGACAATGGACTAGAGATGAGAGAAAGGCTGCTAATTGATGAGGTGTCATTTTATACATAATTTCAGGGTCATTTAACCCCCTAAATCATGCACATATGCCTATTTTATGTGCTTAATCGTTTAATTTCATGTTTTTAGCACTTGGATGGCATTTGAAGGAAATACACATGATGTGGGCTCATTTGGAGAAGAAACAAACAAGACTACGACTCTACACCATTTATCTTGAAGAATTATGCATGCAGAGCGTGGAGACGACGTCGCGATTACTAAGTGACGGCGTCAGGATTTTCAAGGTGATGGCGTTATGGATTTGACGACGGCGTCAGGACGTAGCCGACTTAAAACGGCTCTAGAAGATTCTATTTGGCGACGACGTCACGATTACAACACGACGCCGTCGCGACGCTTTTCCTATATATACAAAACCGATTTTAGGGTTTTTAGTGTGTAACTTTTGGGAGACGAACCCTAACCTTTGTATTCGAGTTTGGTAGCTTTTTAAGCCGTCTTTAGGGCCTCAAAACTCTATTGTAACAGTCTTTAATCCATTTTTAATCAAGTAAAGTTCATTTATCCCTTTAATCTTACAATATGTCTATGTATTTTTTAATTGATTTGTGTTCTTTACCTTCTTATAACATATGATAGATCTATTAGTATTTACTTATGATTGCATAAAACTTAGATTGTAGATCCTTTTAATGTTTCTTCTTGTGATGGATGTGCGCATTTGGCTTTAGAAAACTAGCCATAAGATATTAAATTGGTATAGACGTCTAGGAACAACAAGTGTGTAGAAAGGATACCATCGGTAACAGTCTTCATACTACCTTACCCCTAATATGGTTGATCCCTCTTAAGATATTTCAATTGCATTTAATATACTCTTAGGGGCCTTGTAATAGTCTTCGTACTACCTTACTTGTGCGTTGCCTTTTTTTTAAAAGGACTTGTGCGTTGCCTTAACGAAAAATTAAATAGATGGCGGGTTCGTGTAATTCGTTCATGACTTAGGAAATACTTACACAGATCATCACAAGTGTGACAAAGCAACAAGATTAGGAGAAGAAATCTGAGGAGTATTGCATGATTAAGTAAATACGTTCGTTTATCATAAAAGTTATCACCAAAGTAGTTTAGATTATAATTAGTTTAATTAGACAAAAACAAACCAACCTCTCAAACCATATGATTTCCCTTGCTTTTTGTAATATAAAAAAATACAAAAAGAATCTTCTTTAAACATTGTAGACCTATGTTAGATCTTGATCGAGCCTTCCTAACCTATTCCCTTAGAGAACAATAACAACCCCCGAGTCTTGCCTATACTACACTACAACGATTAGGTACACTGCCTAGGGAGTTGTAAAACTTCTTGTTGAAGTCTAACGACAACCGTATCATGTTTTTGGCGCCGCTGCGTGGGGAATTGTTAGGTTTCGACCATTGTTTATCTTAGGTCTACTCGCTTGATTCCTATCAAGTGAGAATTTTATTTTTGGTATATTAGCTTTCTTGTAGTCTATCTTTTCTTTATGTTATTTGTTTTGTAAATCTTTTCGTTGACATCCATGGGAGACGAAAATCCTATCTGTATTCTTGGAGATTACTCCAAACCTAGCCACGACGGCTATAGATATAAAATTGAGCTCCCCGAAGGGAACAATGTGGTTCCTCTTTGATCCGACACCATCCGGTTGGTGCAAAACAGATGTTCATTCCACGGACTTCGGTCCGAGAATCCAAACCAACATCTCAAGGATTTCTTAAAACTTGTAGACCCACTTGACCTTGATGTTGCAAATAGGAAAAGAACGCGCCTGCGTTTATTTCAATTTTCCCTTCGCGATCAAGCTAGCAATTGGCTTGAATGTCTTCCAGCAGGATCCATCTCCACATGGGAGGATCTTACCACTCGTTTCCTCGCTTAATTCTTTCCAATGGGAAGGACTGCAAAACTTTGTAACGACATCATAATGTTCTAACAACATCAAGGATAGTCTCTCTCTGAAGCATGGACTCATTTCAAGGACTTACTCCAAAAGTCCCTCATCATGGCATCGATCTTTGGCTCCAAGTCAAAATCTTTTATGACCATGTCAATCCCGTCACAAAATGAACCATCGATCAATTGGCCGGTGGTAAGCTTCGTGACAAAAACACCGAAGAATCCTGGGCGCTATTATAGGACCTCGCCCTTGACAGCGAAAGTTGGAACGACCCAAACTTCGCTAAACCGGTCAAGGCAATCTCTTTGCCTCAAGATGTCCCGAGTACATCCGACCGTCGTCTCATCAAGCTTGAAAATCAAGTCCAACGCTTTATCTAAGCTCATCTTGCTCCTAAGAAACCTGTTTAAGTAAACAAAATCACTTCTTCATGTGAGATCTGCAGTGGTCCCCACGGTACTCAGTACTGCATGGAAGATCTCGAGCAAGCTTTTGTCGTGTATACATCCTCGCGTACCGATGAAGCAGGAAGTAAGCAGTTCACAACAATACAAGGACCAAGAAACTTCAGCGAGGCCACTAATGCTTGGAAGGACAAGCCAAACTTCAACTGG
Source organism: Tanacetum coccineum (assembly GCA_026074375.1). Classification (NCBI taxonomy): domain Eukaryota; kingdom Viridiplantae; phylum Streptophyta; class Magnoliopsida; order Asterales; family Asteraceae; genus Tanacetum; species Tanacetum coccineum. The sequence goes on from BQNB010015058.1 coordinate 20,344, forward strand.
GCACGAGCTCAATCCTTCATAAGTCCATAAGGTGGCTCGCTCTCCACCTACTCCTCTAGTTACCAAACAAAGCTTAAGAGAGCATTAAGCGATTTTGACTCTCATCAAGAGAAAAGTGTTGGGATTAAAAGACTTCATGATGATCTTGAAGTTACTGCTGCTAAGGTTTGTGTTACTGCTGCTAAGTAAAACTTAGTGTTGTTCATTAACTCTAATGAAAAATATGCTAAGTAGTTAGTACTGCTAGTGTAACTTAGTACTGCTAGTGTATATTAGTACTGCTAGTATATGTTAGTACTGCTAGAGTAAAGTTAGTACTGCTAGTGAAGATTGGAGAAAATATTCTAAGTAGTTAATGCTGCTTGTACACAGTTAATGCTGCTGGTGTATAAGTTACTACTGCTTGTTAAGAGTTAATGCTGCTAGTACAAAAGTTACAACTGCTCAAAGATTAAGACTGCTGAAAGAGTTTCTACTGTCAAAAGAGAATGGATAAAGACAGAAGAAAGGATAAAGATTGATTGGAGATCAAGATTACTTACGTGATAAGTATGAGTTATTTATAGAATAGATCATAGTGAATATTCTAAGTTTTAGGAATATATTGTAAATCGACTAGGACTCCTTGGTGTATAAAAGGAGGTCCTAGGGCATAGAGTTTGCTATCTAGAAATCTTTTGTTTTGATATCGTTATAGCTTCAAGGTTTTGTAACCCTAATACTAGTTAGAGTATTCGTATTAATATATTGAAGCTTTGTTTGTTAATCTGTGTGTTCATTAGAATTACTGTTCTATTGCATATTCTTCTTATTGATCAAAGATTAGATTCCGCATAGTCTTTGATATATTTTACAAAGTTTCTACCATAGTTGTGTAGGATTTACCTTGCATAACTAAACCTTACACAAGCTAAGGAATTCAAGATCTATTCAAGTGGGATCAACAAGTGGTATCAGAGCTTGTTGCTTTGAGAAACTTTGCTAAGAAGACATGGATCAAGACTCAGTACATATGGTGGCTGCATCAAAAGTGCCTATGCTCAAACCAGGTGAGTATGAGCTTTGGAGGATGAGAATGGAACAGTACATCCAGATGATTGATTATTCTCTATGGGAAGTCATAGAGAATGGTAATGCACCTCCAATAACAAAAGTTGTTGAAGGTGTTGAGACTACAATTGCTCCTACAACTGCTGAAGAAAAGGCACAAAGGAGGTTAGAGTTGAAGGCAAGAAGTACTTTATTGAGGAGAATCCCTAATGAACATCAATTGAAGTTTAACTCCATCAAAGATGCCAAGTCATTGCTGCAGGCTGTTGAGAAGAGGTTTGGAGAGAATGCTGCTACTAAAAAGACTCAGAGGAATCTTCTAAAGCAGCAGTATGAAAATTTTACTGCATCTAGCTCAGAGGTGTTTGATCAAACCTTTGATAGGCTTCAAAAGCTTATAAGTCAGTTGGAGATTCATGGTGAAAGTATCTCATAAGAAGATGTGAATCAGAAGTTCTTAAGAAGTCTGTCACCAGAATGGAACACACATACTATTGTGTGGAGGAACAAGCCTGAGATAGATACATTAAGCTTGGATGATATTTATAACAACCTGAAGATCTATGAACCAGAGGTCAAAGGGACATCAAGCTCAAGCACAAACATACAAAATGTAGCCTTTGTGTCCTCAAACAACACCAGCCATACAAATTGAGCAATTAATATTGCTCATCGTGCTACAACTGCTAGCACTCAAGCTACTGTTGTTAACTCAACAACAATTAACAACTTGAGTGATGATGTCATCTGTGCTTTCTTTGCAAGTCAACCAAAGAGTCCATAACTTGACAATGAGGACTTGCAACAAATTAATCCTGATGATTTAAAAGAGATGGACTTGAGGTGGCAGATGGCTATGCTAACAATAATGGCAAGGAGATTCTTAAAGAACACTGGAAGAAAGCTTACTGTTAATGGTACTGAGACCATTGAGTTTGATAAGTCCAAGGTGGAGTGTTATAACTGCCACAAAAGGGGACACTTTGCAAAGTGTTAGATATTAGAAAAAGACTCGGTCACCCCGTGTATTTTACTGTTTACTATAGCTCGTAGTTTAATAGTTAATAGTTCGTTTTTCAGTTTTATGTCGGGTACGAATACCCGGTATATTGTAAGTACTATATATAGCCTCTTCCAACTTTGGAAGAGGTGAGCTAGTTATTATTTCCATTTCAAAGAAACACTTTCTCTCTCTAGAATATTCTCTCTCAAGTGTTTCTCTCTCTAGAAACTAGCCAAATCCAAGAATCGACCCCGTGTTATGATATAGGATATACCACACAAAGGAATGTAGGGCTCTAAGGAACCAATAAAACAGGAATAGGGAAAACACAAGAAGGGTTGTGCCAGTGGAGACAACTACTTCTAATGCTTTGGTGTCTTGTGATGGTTCTGGTTATGATTAGAGTGATCAAGCAGAAGAAGGTCCAACTAACTTTGCACTCATGGCTTATTCTTCTACAAGTTCTAACTCTGAGGTATCTAATGATTCAAACTGTTCATCATCTTGTTTGGAAAATGTTAAACTTCTTAAAGAACAAAATGAACAACTGTTAAAAGACTTAAGGACATCTAAGTTAAATGTTATTGCTTCAGACGCTTTTCCAGCACACAATCTTGCTTAATAACGTAACTTGGAGAATCTACCGAGCAAATATCAAGGGAGTTTCTCATTCTAATTCTTTTTAAATTCCCGTATTTAATGTTTTATATATACAACGAGGACGTTGTATAATTCAAGTGGGGGATGGAATTAGAATGTTTACTTGTCCTATTTTTCACAATAAAATGCTTAAATTATGCTCAAATTTAAAAAATTTCAAGCATACTTTTGTGAAATTACATGTTACATAACCCGCACACAATAACCCTTGTTAGATATTGTGAGGATTTAACCTTTCTGTTTCAAATGTTTACCAAATTCCATAAAATTGAGTGTGCGGTGATGAGTAGACTTTAGAACTTGGCTTGGTATATCTATTCGAGACCACAATAATGAGTATTATGGATTTAATTGGAGTAACTTGTTTAAATTGGTAAATTTTAGGATTACACCCAAATCTGTTACATGTTGCTTATTAACCTAACTACATGGTTAGTTAACCTCGAGTTTAACCTTTTTCACTCTCATCTGTAGAGTGATGATCCACTAGAAAGACCCGTAGAGAATCTTTTAGGAATTACCTCAACTAGTTGTTTCGTTCACCCTTACATCTTAACACCCTGTGAAGATTAAGTTTAATTTATAGTTGCTAGTTACTTAAAGTGTAAAGTTTATATTTACCGAGTATTGTGTCATTTTCTATCTTTGGTGCGGTTGAAATTTGCACATTGCAAATGGGAATGTATATTAGTTGTCAAAACTCATGTGATTTTACTACCGTCACAATTATTGATGAGTTCAAAGAATGAAGGAACTATCGAGATTTGAAGAATAGTTAGTAAAAAACGGAAAAATACAAAAAGAGAAAGAAGTTTGAAGATAATCATTTCGCAAAGAGCATTACCGAAGGAATTACATGAAGGATCGATTATTCGTTGATACGTCTAAAAACTAACGATGTAGAGTATTGTATAAAGTGGAAGATATTGCCACTTGCCTTGTAGAGTATGTAAAGTTTTGGGATGATTGGGAAGTTGACCGTTACGGGAACGCCAACTTAGGTTGTTGTTTTTGATCAATGATCAAGACGTTGTAAATAGTTGTGTCTTTATCATGGTAAACGGTCGGGAAAAGTGTCTAGCAACTTGTATCTTAAGTATTAATCTATTTGTTTCTTGATTTTTATTTAACAACAATTTACTTCTCTCTCACCTAATGATTAGCCGCGAGTTTTACGCGAATGAGGACATGTTCGAGCATGCATGTCTATTTCGTCGTTACGGCCATGTATGCATGTCTTAGCTGCCTTGTTGGTTTACGACTTTTGGTGAAAGTTAGAAGGTTCCTACCCTATATCATTCTTCATCTACCGTTGTAAAATTCGAATGAGGATGTGATCAAACACAACATGTCTATTTCATCATTACGGCCATGTATGTGTGCTTCAGCTGCCTTGTTGGAGTGGTACTTTTGGTGAAAGATTGTAGAATGATCAAACGTAAGCCTTTCCATATTTAAAAACTCCATATTACTTATAACTGTGTTACTCTTTGGCTTTCAAGTGGTGGAGATGTGTATCCTTGCCAAGCTTATGATAGAATACTCTCCGACAAGCAATTGGGCGATTTAGTTACATGTTACCACATAGATTAGTTGAGTGATTTGAGGTGATTTCCATCGTCCTAATTTTCGTGGGTGTTTGGTTGTGGACTTGTAATAGATCAATAATGCTTTACCGGAATATCCTTAGGGATATATTTTTATAAAATTCTAAAGGCTACTCGAGGACAAGTAGGATTCAAGTGGGGTGATATTTGATGACATCAAATAACGTCTATTTTATAGCATCATTTATCCCATGTAATTAACCCATTTTGTATAGTTATTGCAAAGAATTGTTACTTAATCGTTTATATTTGAGAAATGCAGTAATTATGGAGTAATTGGTGAAAGATAGCAAAAGGCGTGCATTCTGGAGCTTAAATGAAGATAATTTGAAGATTATTATTCTGAAAACCAATACGCCTTATCCATCTAGGAAGTACGGCGTATCCGTGCCTGCACTCACCAAAGACCACAAAGGAGTAAAGTTTAATACACCGTATCTAGAGAGACTCAATACGCCGTATTCAAAATATATTATGTGAATATTCTAGAAGATATCAAACGTGGTCCTTACTCTAAGAAATCCCCAATACGCCATATCCAATCCTTGGATACGCGAACCGACTTCCAGACCTTATAAATAGAAAACTCAAAAACGAGTTTTAAGTGTGCTAAATCATATTTCGATACCTAAAACCATACAAAGTCGAATTGCAAAGGATGAGAAAGCGAAGAAGAGGTCGGAACGTTCTCAATTCCATAGGAGACTAACGTGTAATTCCATATACTTTAGTAAATCGTTAGTTTTTGGTTATCATTCGTTAACTCAGTTAGTTACTTGGCTAAATAATTGTTTTGTATTTATTATGATGTTTGAAGGATAATTACCTTCGGGTATTAGCCATTATTATGAAGATCTGAATGTTTGGTATTTGTTTATCTTGATTTCTTGATTTATCGTTGAATGCTTGTTTATGTTTATCAATTTATACTTGTTTACGCGCTTTTGTATGCGACCTATCATTCAACTGGATCTAGTGATACGGACCAAGTAGATCTAGAGTCTGGGATAGCTCTCCATATAGTAATTTATACATCTAGAATTATGGGATCATAAATATTGTCCTTCTAAGTCTGTGTCTAAGATACGCTTCGGCTTATAGTTTAATTAGATATTCCAATGGTTTATTGATTGTGTTGACTGCAGGTGAACCTAGATAATTCAACAAATAACGTTCTGTTCTATTAGATAGTTGGACAAGTGGACTACTAGTGTATAAATTACCATTAAGCGGTAAGTGGGTAAAGTCTCTATGAGCTAGGGTTTAACAAGATCACCATTGCTTTAATCCCTAAGATAGATTATAATCAGCAAATAAGGATGCTTTATGTGGATGCTTTAATTGTGACAGAATTAATGTGTCTAGGTCTTAGGATGATGTAACGCCTAAGTCTTAAGAATGATATGCCACCTCGAGAGAAGAAATCATTGCACTTAATAAACAAACCAACTTTCTAATCGGATTAATAATGGTTAATACAGTTTTCTTATATTTAGCTTAACCGCTCTTTTATCTTTTGTTAATTAGCTCACGTGGGTTAAGTGCCATGAATTGATCTATAGTCACCAACACCAAACCGTTGCCAGTTTGAGGCTGCAACCCCCTTTTTACCTGTTAGAAATTAGGATTTAGACTCGAATAGGTTTAAAATAGGGATAGAATTAAAACATAGATTAGATAAACAAGATTATTAACTAAATTGATAGATTTAACCTCACTTCAAGTGTTCGACACCCTACTTACCACGAAACTACTAATCGATTGGTGCACTGCCGTTAAAGTGTTGTTTTCTGTTTAGTCAGCAAAATATAAATTTAAAACTTGAATCAATAAAATATACACCACACAATGACACATCAGCCTCACTTCGGGGGAGATTGTTAGCCTCAAAATATTGAGTCGAACAAGGAAGCTCGGATACAAATTATGGAAGCTCGGTCTTTACTTAATTATTGTTGTAATAGGCTAGAAAAGGTAAACGGGCTCGCTTATGTAAGCTAATTGGTCACGTGTTATGGGCTAAAGCCCAAGTAATCCCGAGTCCGGCCCGTAGAAAGCCCATAGGCATGTAAGCCTTATGGTCTAGGTATATAAACCCTTTTCCACCAAGGAAAAGGGTGTTGGTTCTCATTTGTTTTTCACATAATTATTAGAATTCAACCATTCACTTTCTCTCTCTTGTTTCTCTCTCTAAAACTTCTTCCTATTATATTCTCATCTTCTAATCTTATTTTCTTGATTAACATGGTGAAGTGAAGTGATTTCTTGGTTCCTACATGTTGTGTTCATCGACTTGTCTTGGCACAAGTCCTACACTTGTTGTCAGAGGATGTTGTGACACTTTTTGATATGAAATTTTTAGTTTTCTCGACATTGATATCTTGTGTTATGATGATCAATCCTTCGTTACACCTTGTGTTTCTGCCTTCGTTGTGGTGTGCCAAGGATTTGAATGGCCCGATGTATCGATGGGTTTATCTTACCATATTCTAAAAACGGATGACCCTTTCCAGGGTGAGACCTTTAACACAACCTAGTCGTCAACCTTAAATTCTAAGGGCTTACACCTCACTTCAGCATAGCTCTTCTCGCGATCACAAGCAGCTTGCAAACGGTTTCTGATCTAAAAAATCATGTTCGTTGTTTCATGGATAATCTCTGGACCCGTGAGTTGGCTATCTCTAATCTCACTCCCGCAGATGAGTGATCGACACTTTCGACCATAAATTGCCTCAAAAGGTGCGACCTTGATATTCGCATGATAACAGTTGTTGTAAGAGAATTCAACTAATGACAAATGTTTATCCCATCCATTCTAAGTTGTTGGACAAGGAATTGTAGCATGTCCTTTAATCTTCCAGGTCTAAATTGGGTCCTTTCACTTTGACCATAGGTTTTTTAGGGTGATAAGGCATCGTTTTATGTCCGATGGTTCAGGGCCCTTTGGAGCGATGGCCTAAAACCTATACGTAAATTGGCTATCTATGTCCAAGATAATCGATACTGACACTCCATTCCTGGAGATGATTTCCTTTAAGTAAATTCAAGTGTGTCTCTTCATGCTATCCATTTCCTTAATCGATAGAAAATGAGCAGATTTGGTAAGGCGATCGACGATGACCCAAATGGTGTATAATACGCTCGATGTCCAGACGTATTTTTGATGATGAGTCCATGTGATCAGTCACTTTTGTCATTCAGGGATCTCAGGTTGTTGCAATAACCCTAATGGTTTTTGACATTCTGCCTTGACTTTAGAACACGTCAAACACTTGCTGACATAAGTGGCAATTTTGGCTTTCATACTCGGCCACCAATATAGTTGCTTCAGATCATGGTACATCTTGTCTGATCCAAGGTGAATGGAGTACTTGGACTTGTATGACTCGTGCATAATCAGATGTCTTAAGTTCCCAAGGCGGGGTAACCAACTCGTGTTCCTAATACAAAGGGTTTCATCAGGACAAGTCATAATCTTATCATACCTCAAAGATTTTCTTTCCTTAACCTTCTTCTTTCATTGCCTCACGCATGCGCATTCAAAATGTAGGTAGGAAGGTTGGTGTGGCTAGTCATGACTACGTTCGAAACTCGTAATGGCTTAGAGCCTCTTCCTTTCGGGCTTAAGGCATCAGCTACACATTCTACCTTTCCTTAGGTGTATAACGAAATATCAAATTGTGTCATGAGGAAGTTTGATCCATTGACATTGTCTCATGTTAAGTTCTTTTTGGTCGAGAATGTGCTAGAGACTTTTGTGATTCATATACACCATACACTTTGTACTGTATAGGTAGTGTCTCAAAGGTCTGAGAGCGAAAACAACAGCACCCAATTCTAAATTGTTAGTCCCAGTTAACTTCTAATGATCGAATTCCTTAAGGTTGTTTAAGGTTTAGTTATGCTAAATAAATCTAACACAACTTAGTTTAAGAAACTTTGTTTGATAATACTAAAGATTATGCGGAATTTAATCTTTAATATAAAAAGAATTTTTTAGTAAACAAAAACACTATAATTTCAACAAAAAAGCTCCAATATTATTATTTCAATTAATATGAATACTTCTCTCTAGTATTAGAGTTTACAAAAACTTGAAGCTTGATTTTATACAACTAAGATTTCTAGATAGCAAACTCTATGCCCTAGGACCTCCTTTTATACACCAAGGAGTCCTAGTCGATTTACAATATATTCCTAAAACTTAGAATATTCACTATGATCTATTCTATAAATAACTCATACTTATCACGTAAGTAATCTTGATCTCCAATCAATCTTTATCCTTTCTTTTGTCTTTATCCATTCTCTTTTGACAGTAGTAAAGCTCTGTCAGCAGTCTAATCTTTGAGCGTTGTAACTTTTGTACTAGCAGCATTAACTTCAGCAACAGCTTGTAGTAACTTATACACCAACAACATTAACTGTGTACAAGCAGTAGTAACTACTTAGAATATTTTCTTCAATCTTCACCAGCAGTACTAACTTTACTCTAGCAGTACTAACATATACTAGCAGTAGTAACTAGCAGTACTAATATACACTAGCAGTACTAAGTTACACTAGCAGTGTAATAAGTTCACTAGCATATAACTACTTACGCATATTTTCATTAAAGTATTGAAACAGCACACTAACGTTTTCTTAGCTTAGCAGTAACACAAACCTTAGCAGCAGTAACTTCAAGAAGGCTTTTAATCCTAACAATCCTCCTTAAACTTGATATTTATCTCCAAAATCATCAAGTTTCTTCATTAAAAGCTTCATTAATCCAACAGAGGAGATTCTACACACTTCAATTTATTTGTGAGCTATTTTATTGAGTAGTTTAAGATGCTGATATACCATTTCCCTGAATTGATCACATAGAGCTTCTTGTTTAACATATCAGTAATTTTCTAGTAGTGTAAGGGGATATCTCTCTTTTCTACCAGCATATGATGTGCATATTGTTGATCCTAAAGAATGTAATTACATGAGTCAATATATTTCCATCCAACACTATGTAATCTTATTTGATTCCTCGCCATACTTGATCTTTAACATGTGGATCAAACATTGTCTTTAGATCACCTCATAGCACTCTCTCATAGCCCTCTTCTGGCCTTGTTGATCCATGCTTAGCTTTTACCAATTTCCATAGGGTTTCCAAATCTTCCTTGTCAAAACTTTTGAGCATATGACTGAAGACTAAGTACATCTTTGAACTTCCATCAGCCCTGATTATCTGGTAATAGTTTTTCTTCCCTTTTTTATAGATCTTGTAGTCAACAATGCTTGGAGGCTTAGTTGCCAAAGGAATAGCATCAATTGCTACTTCATCTTTATCAGGAACAACTTCTATTAGTCTTTGAAGCTCTTCTGTTTCTTTATCCCATCACCTTTGCTCTCTTAATACTTTCTTGTTCCAGCTCAGTGCCTGCTCTCTTTGAACTGCTCTCTTGTGCTATCTCTGCTTCAGCTTTCTTGGAACTCTCTTCTACCAACTCAGTCTTGTAGTCAACAAAGGTATTCACTCTTTTCATTGCTTTGTCAAACAATTCTTGAATATTGGCAAAGGACTTGTTCTTTAAATCTTTGGGCTTCCATCCTTCCATGTTTTTCAGATAAGTACACATGAAACTCCTTTGTTGAGCTCTTGTTTGTGGTTGTTTCCTCTTCTCTTCTGCTCTTTTAGCTGCAAAATTTTTTCTACTTTGCTTTAAGAATTATACAAATAATCTTACCTTTTCTTCATCAGTCAATTCTTCTTGCTTTGTGCTTGCGTCTGTGAGAACTGATAATCAACTTTAACTCTAGCCTGAACATCATCCCAAGCTATGTTTACTTCTTTAATTTGTTGAGCTTTTTCTCTGGCAAGCCTTTCTTCTTCTTCTTCAGCTTGTAGCTTGAAGGCAAGTTCTTCATCAAGCATCAATATATCTTTCTTTGATAATTTCTTCACATGTTCTGGTTCAACCATTTTGCCTTTACATTTATCTGAAACATTGAGATTGTGGTTGTTGTGAAGAATGTTGTGTAGGTGCTTTTCTGGTTCCTGGATTAACATCCTTTAGCTTTGGGTCATGTGCTAACAGCTGTAATTGTTGTAGCAGCAGTTGTTGTTGTAAGTGTTGGTGTTGTTGTTATTGATTCACTTGGCTCTTCTACAACATTGGCTTTTTCCTGAACTTTTACACTTTTCAAAGCTGCAAGTGCTTGAGCCAAAGTGACTTCATCAACACTTAAATTCACATCTTTAACATTAACTTCTGTTTCTGCTAACACCTCATCACCATCTAAGTCATGTACTCCAAACATATCTGTATTAGCACCAAAATGAGTACTAACCAGGTTAATTCCTGCATCAGCATCAATATCAGCTATCCTCCCATGTTTAGATGCATCCTCCTCACCCAAACATTCTTCATTAGAGGATTCCACTCTTTTAGATAAACTAACCTTGTATAATTCTTGTCCTCTTTTCAAACTTGTAATCTCCTGAGCTTGAGAGGTCTTAGTTTTTTCCAGATCAATAACTTTATTTTGAAAGTTGGTACATAATTCCATCAATTCCTTTAGTTTTAGTCTACCCTCACCACTTCGAAGTATGTTACCTCTTGCGAGCAGTGGATCATTGGAAAGTTTAGATACATTCTCAGACCTAGTCTAAGCAATTGTATCCCCCATGGTTTCTTGGCGCTTGAGACCACTACCTGAACTAGTTCCTAAGGAACTTGGTTCATTAGGTGTTGCCTTGGATTGGTTCTTATTGATGTTACCCCTATCCTGCTCTGCATCTAAGCTAGTAGCAGTAGTGGCAGCCCTTTCCAAACTGTCATCCATCTCCTCATTGACGGCCTCATCTGCTACATTAGTTATAAGACCACTAGGCTGAGGTACCTCAGTGTCCTTTCTCTTTGGCCTTCTTGATCTTTGTTTCTTTTGAGGTTAAGATGTTGATGGTTGGATAATGGTAGGTGTGTGATGGGGATCAGTTGGTAATTCTGAACTTTCACCCATTTCTTCTTGATGTTGTACCACCATTATTTGAAATAAGGGTGTTTCTCTTCTAGAAAAGCCTTTCCCTACCCTTCCCATATTTCCAAAAATCTTCTTAGTGTGAGATGGTGTAACATAAATCCTTTTATGAGTTGTCCTTCCATCAAGTTACTTATCCAAAAAGACTTGTACAAACCTTGGATACATTAAGAATTCAAGACACATTCTTCTAAGTTCTTCACCCTATTTCAAATATGTACTTTGAAAAGTTAAACTTTTAGTTTGTAGCTAAACAGATGATTGCAGAAGCCATAGTGCTACTAAACTCATTCCATGCAGTAGTCTTAGAACTTAGGCATTGTAGAATAGTATGAATAAGAAATTTCCATTGTGGGGGAAAAGAATGCCTTGTAAAAAGTAAGCTTCTGTGAAATATTCTCATACCTTATCCTTGTAAGCTCTTCAAAAATGGTAGCATTTGGCAAACAATCTATACCTTCCTCATCATCCAGTTGAAGGTCACCTCTAACAGATGCTTCAGTAACGGTAATCTTCTTCCATCTACTATGGCTTGTAACTGGACTTCCCCAATTAACCGTTTTCTCCCTTGACAGTTAACACAGAACATTCAATGCTAAGATCTGTATTATATTATTAGGATGGTACGGTTAACGCTACTTTTATGGGTGTGTATTCAAGAAAATCACAATTTGTTCAAACCTTTCACTTTAGCCGGTTTAGACAAAAGCGACTAAATTATGCGTCATCAGCAAATGTAGGGTCTTCATTAAGTTGGGTTTTGATGATGAATGATGAAATTGAGTTAGGGTTTGTGATTAGAGAGTATATGATTGAATGAAATCGATTAAATGAGTGATTGAAACCCTTAATCGAAGTATTTAAGAAAATACCCTCAACAGTATTAACGTTCAACAGCAGTAGTAAGTTGTTAGGAATTATTGTAAACATACTTAAGTCTGGTAGTTATAGAGCTAAGTTTGGTAGACATAGTTAAGTCTGCCAGTACTAAGTTATTTAAAAATAAAAAAAAAAAAGTCTGGCAGTACTATAGTTAGTACTGGTCTCATCTAGTTAAGTCTGTTTATGTAACAGAATAGTTATAGTGATAGTTATCTTAGAGATATCTTAGGAAAGGATATGCATTATCCTTTTACACGTTTGTAAAGCCCATTAGGGTTTCCTTGGAGTATAAAGGAAACCTACAAAAAATTTTTATATTTTTTTTTATAGATTATACAATAAATATCAATAAAAAGGCATAATGTTTAGTATCACATTGAAATAAAATTCTAATAGAAGTTAATAGCAAATAGCAAAGTTTTACATTGTGTTCTTCTTAGTACTTGTGTTAAGATTCTGTATTAGCACATAGTATTCATAGTCATTGTCTCTCATATAGTTGATTTGGATTTATTCAAGTTAGCTATTGTCTTTCAAAAGGCTAAACAGATCCAAGACTTTGGACCTACAAGTGGTATCAAAGCCAGTAGAGGGATTTGAGTCTGAAGAATACAAGAATCTTCATACAATCACTTTCAGATCTAGAAAAAAATGTCTCAACTGCTAATGATGTTTTTTTCAACTCTTAGGGATTGATGAAGCATATACCAGGAAGATGCATAGCCAATGTTACTGAACACTAAACAACAACAACAACAACTCATTCTACTACACACCACTATCTCAAATATCAAACTCCCAATTCTGAAGAAGGAGGAGTATGATATATGGGCCATGGAGATGGAGCATTACCTTGAATATATTGATAATGATGTTTGGAAGGTAATTCATAATGGAAATTCAAAGAAGAGAATCTCAACTGGAAAAGATGGTGTTGTTAGAGTTCTTCCACCAGTATCTGCTACAGAAATTCATGCTGTTGAAAAGGAAAAAAAAGGCAAGAACCATCTTACTATGGCCCACTGAGAATATTTCATAGAATGGATGATGCAAAAGAAATTTGGGAAGCCAAAAGGACAAGGTTTGGTGGTAATGTAAATTCAAATAAGATGCAGAAAGTGTTTTAAAACAACAGTTTGAAGCATTTACTATATCAAGTTCAGAAGGGTTAGAAAAGGGATATGACAGATTCCAACAACTACTCTCACAGTTGGAAGCTCATGGTGCTGAAGTATCCACTGAGGATGCAAATCACAAGTTCCTCAGATCTTTGCCCCCAGCTTGGTTAAATCTGGAAATATATCAACAAGTTTCTTATAAAAAAAGATGAAAAATGGAAAAAATATAATAAATATAAACTGTGGGCTAATAAAAGTTTGCTGTATCTTGCCGGCTCACAACCGATGTTACAACCTTCTAAAGAAAGCCCATAGTAAGAATAAAAATCCGAGACTGATAAAAGTTTGCTGCATCTTGCCGGCTCACAACCGATGTTGCAGCATTCTAAAAAGTCGAGGGTTACAATTGCATAAATGTTTAATATTAAATTAATTTCTTTTTGTTAAATTTAAATATGCTTTTGAACTTTGTCTATTCTATTTTATAAGCTATGTGTATACGGGAAACCTGAGAGTTTATGAAACCTAAGGTCCGTGAGTCCCGATACTAGTCTCTGTGAGGTGTCAAAAACCTGGTCACTTAGCCGAAAGGTTAGGATGTGCCGAGACAAAAGTCGCTACATGGGATGATCTCGCCTTCAAACTCATTATTCTAGGGTAGAACGTGAAACATAGAATTATGCAAAACATTGATCCATGGTTAAAATTCAAAATAGCACATACACCTAAGATATAATAATTGACGGGAGTGAAAAGTTCACAAGTTGCAAATATGAGCAGTGTTAGCATCTTAAGTGATATTTAACTGTGATTTCGTTTTAAGCTTGGTTTGGAATAAGTGAAAAGTTAGGGACGATGAATTTATCCTTTTTGGGGCATTCTCGGATCGAAATGCATCTTATTCTATGATCCCTAAAAGTTATAAAATAACGAAAGTCAAATAAGTTAGTTAGTTGCTTGAAATGAAAAATACAAAAATATGTGTAGGAATAAGAGTAAATATTAAAAAAATGGTAAAAACGGGGTTTGTCGAAGCTATTGATTCTTTATTTCCCCTTGACAAACACTTAGCTACTTTTAGAGGTTATTAGTCGAGGGGGATCGAGATTCTTAGTTTTCTAAGTGCTTACTTCATAGCATTGCGTGAGGACACGCAACAGTTTAGTATGGGGGATTTTGGTATGTGTTTAATTACACATACCTTTTACCTTTAAAATCGACTCTAAACGACCAAAAACGCACATAAAATGCCCTATATATGCTTGTTTTTGTGTTTGTGTTGTGCAGGTACCAGATATTCACCAAAGGACAAAAACGAAGCTAAACCGGACAAAACTAAGCACGGATTTGGAAAGGGCGAAAAAAAACTAAGGCTAAGGGTTCAAAAGGAATGAAAACGGAGCTAAAACAGAAATTTCTGGATCGACTCGACAACGTTTGTGCATTTAATGAAGTCAAGACGAAGTCAAAGTCTAACCCCGGGATATGGCTTTGGAAAGAGCATCGAAAACCGAGCCCGAAAATATAAACTTTCAAAAGTGGGCCCACTCGTACCTACCTAGTAGGCCCGGGTCAGCCCACTTACTTATAAACCTTTTAAATAACCCAAAAGCCCAATTCTCCTTATAACCTTTCCCGGCCCAACAATGAGCCCAAACCACCTAACGGGCGTTAAAGCCCAAAACCCTTTAACCATAACTTCGTTAGTCCCTTTAGGGACTAACTTTGCAAAACCTCTAATAACTCTGGGGGACTGTTTCTGCCAACTTCCCAAAAGTTTACCCCCACAAGGACTTTGAATGAAATAACTCATATCAAGCTCAGGGACCAATTGTGCCATTTCCACCCAAACTTTTACCCCTGCTTTATAACAAAATTTCCCGCCATTTTTCCCTGCTCACCCCTGTCTCTCTCAAAACCCCACCACTGTTCATTGTCCCCTACCTCCTTGCAACCTGCCAAAAATGTCACTCTCCACCCTTCCCCACCCCCACATGGGCTGTTGACAAGCTGGCAATCCCTAAGCCAACCATTGGTTCGAAGAAAACAACAACAAATGAAGGGTTGAGATTAGAGATTGGGCTCCAAGCAAACATGAAGGGCCAAGATTGATTGGGCATCTCTCTCACACAACAAAAACAGTTGCTCATCTGTCTCTACAAAGAAGCTCAAGATAGTTTAGGGTTTCAATATAAATACCCATGTAATAGTGTAGGTTTAAGTGTGTCGAATTTTTATGTTTTAAGTCAAAAAATTGTAACCAAGATTTGTACCCTTTAATCACTGTCTTTTTAATACATGTCATTTTAATATATTGCAATTTAAATTTATGTTCTTTAATTTACTTGCACTTTAATTATTGTCATTTTTAAGCTTACCTTTAAATACTTGTCACTTTACTTAACTTGTCCTTTTAATACTGTTTATAAGTTCTTTTATAAGACATTAAAAACCTATTTTAATGCTTACTTTTATTTTCTGTCAAAAATTCAAAAAAAACAAAAAATCCAAAAAGAATAATATCAAGAAAAGCAAGGAGCATGGTTAAATTTGGAAGGCCATGGGTTTTAGAGCTTATGGTAAGCATTAGGATTGGATTTTAAGCTTTGAAAGCTTGTTCACTTGTCAAAAACATAGGACCCTTTGTAAGTCTCTTTTTACATTTTGCTTATTTCTACTATTCATCTGCTTATTGTATGCTTATTGCTGCTTATTTAAGTTCTTTATGCTTGTTTGTGTTTGTTTTATGCTTATTTAGTCCTTCATTTAAGTTGTATGTAAATCTGCCTTTTATTGCTTGTAGAATGCTCATTTCCTTTTTGCTTATTTAAATGCTTATTTGTGTTTGTTGTTTGCTTAATATTGCTTAAAACTAGTTGTTTTTTATCTGTATTGAAATACCCTAGCTTAAACCCTTTTGGACAGCCTTAAAAGCCCTTTTTAAAAACTTAAGGGGGTGTTTGGTTTAGTGTTTCAAAACGGGTCATTTTGGTATTAAACACTTTGGGTCATTTTGATTTCTTTTAACAAACAATTTTTAAGTAATTTCTGCCTGTTTTTCAAACTTTTTAAGTCAAAAATTGGTTTTTACAAGTTTTTCTAAAAACCTATTGTAACCTGTTGGACCAAAACAGGTTACATTAGCTTATTAGGCTTAAGCTGTTAAAACCAGCTTTTAAGTTCATTTTTTTTGAGTCCATTTTAGTGTCCAAATGAAGTTGTAAAAAGTCTTTGGGGTTTACATTTGTCTCTCTTAAAACTGTTAAAGTCTACTTAGTTTTTTTTTGTCAAAAGCTCCCTTTTGCATCCTAAAATATCAGCAGCTTATTTTTGTTTGTAGCTTTTAAAAATTGGTGCACAAGCTCATTAGGAGCTTGTGTCCATCTGTTTTAACTTACCTTAAAATTTTAAGCTTATTTGCCAGCTTATTTTTAAGCTAGCTTTTTTTCTAAGTGTTGAGTCAGTGTGAGATAGCTTTTTCCTTTAGCTTTTTAAGTGCTTATTTGAATTTCAAACTCTATTTTGAATGTTGATTATTAAAGCTTATTGGATAAGCTTTTCAGTGGCATAAGCCACTAAGCCATAAGGATCCTTTTGCTAGCTTATTTTTAAGCTAGAAAAGGCCTTTTGGGCTTTTCACCTAACAGTACTAACTCCAAGTTAGTACTGCTGAAGCATTTTTGCTTATTGAAGCTTATTAGCTTATTGTTTTTGCTTATTTAGGATTAGCTTAGCTTTTTAGGTTAGATTAAGCCCATTTTAGCTTATTGTCTTTAGTTTAGAGCTTATTTAAGCTTATTTGCCTTTTTAGAGTAAATTTTAAGTGTTTATTAGTTTTTTAGCTTATTTGCCATTCTAGCTTATTTTAGTGCTAATTTTTGTTCTTAAGTGCTTATTAGATATTGCTTATTGTCTGTCTTAGCTTATACTAAGTTTTCATTTGCTTATTTGCTTTAAAAAAGCCAAACAGTTAGCTCTTTTTAGTTTTAAGTTTTTAAAGCTTAACTGTGACTTTCTTGTGCTTATTTAAGTGCTTATTTTTAAGCTATAAATTTTTTGTCTTTTTTAAAGTTGCTTATTTTTAGCTTGTTAAAAAAGTTGTAAAAAAATGAGAAATAAAAGTGTTGGGATTAGGGGAGGCCCCAAGTGAGCAAGACTCGAACTCGGGACCTCAACCCCATCAACCAACACTTTATAACAACTCACTACCGCTGTGCTACAATAGCTCATCCGGTAGTGAGTTGCATCACTTAATTTATAAAGGCATTTTAGCCCATTAAGCCCATAAGCTGTTTTCAGCTTATTACGGCTTATTTATAAGCCCAATTTTCTAGCTCTTATTTTTCATAGAACCAGGACACCTTTATCCACTTTTCTGTATTTTTTCACATTTTTCCAACTTTGTTTGCTATTTTTTATCATTTATTTTCTTTAAATCTGTTTTTTAATTATTAAAAATTAAATAAAAATCAAAAAAATATTTTTCTTTTTTGGAAAATTTTATTTTGTCATATTGCACTTAGGAAAAATAGAAAATCTTTCGTAGGGTCATTTTTGCAAAATTTTACTTTTTAAAGAACGGGTTTCGATCCCGATTCTCGTTTTCTCGTTTTTGAACTCAATTTAACTCCGTTTTCGTTCTAGTTTTTTTTAAACTTCCTTTTTAGTCAAATTAAGTCCATTAAAAGTGAAAAAATCAGTTTAGGCTTAATTTTGAAAAATTAGGGTTTTTAGTGTGTCGTTTTAGCTTCCCGTTTTCATTTTTAGTATAATTTGTGTAATTTTCTCGTTTTTAGTATAGATTGCTTTATTTTTCCCGTAGATTTAGAAATCCAATCCAAATCTTGTTCTATTCAAACATCAAATACCAAACCGACTCTCGACTTTCCAATTCGCTCCTCGTTGGGACTACGACCCGGGAATATCATATTATCATATACTCTCGGTTTCATTGATTTTGTGGATTTTGATCCTTGTTATGTATTTATATTTATTTATATTTATATATTTATATAAAAAGGGTTGAATTTACATCAATCAAAAGCCATCTATTTTTTCTTGCTCTCCAAGTCCATCAATTCGAGCCCTTGATTTACTTGTCTTATTCATTGATGAATAGGGTTGAAGAGGATTGCCACCATGGAATTGTTGTTTTATAAAGTGGGGTTAAGGTGGGAAAGTGATGTTTTTGTCTAGGGTTGCATGAGTCGAGGTGGAGATGGTGGATGAATAGTAGAAAGGGCGGGAAAATGTTTTGGGTTTATAGGGTAAGAGTTGTGGGAGTTGACAGTTTTGGCTCCTCATCTTGATATGTGATATAGCATGGATGGTCCTTGTGGGACTAACGGTGTAAAGTTAAAAGGGTTATGGCTAACGGTTGTTAAGTGTTGTATTGGGCTTTTGAATTTGGGCCTGATTTATTTAGTTTTGGACAAGGCTAGGATTTGGACTTTTATAACTATAAGGCTTATATCATGGGCTTTTTCTTGAATATAAAAGCGTAATGGGCTAATCCGGCCCATTAACTTGGGTATGGGTTGGCCCATTTATGATTTCTTCGCTTTCGGTTCCATCTTTGACTTTGACTTTGTCTTGGTTGACTTTTTGTGCACCACATAATTCTTTAGAGAAGTAGGTTTAGCTTTTTGGACAAGAGGATGTGGGACCTTAATGGTATACTCAACGAGTTCCGGGTCTGTTAAAGTCTCCTCTACACGTTCATCCTCCCCCGGATTAATGAATGGAGGAGGCATAGGAACAGAAGGTCCATCAAGAACAAGACCACTTCGGGTGGTGATGGCTTTCAATTCACCTTTCGGGTTAGCAATTGTGTTTCTAAGGAGAGATCCCATACCCAAGGTAGAAGCGGTGTTCATTTGGAAAAAACTAGCCCTCATGTTCTTAAGCTCATTGGTTTGGTTAGACATTAAAGCTTGAATCGAAGTTTGCATTTGAATTCTTAACTCATTTTTCACATTGTTAATTTGAGCTTGCATGGCTTTTATATTAACCTCATTTATCTTCTTAATTTTCTCCAACTCACTTAAAGGTACAACTTGATTTTGTTAAATTGGAGCTTGATAAGATGTATCTTGATTAAAATTGTTTCCTCGATTAAATCCTTGAGGTTGGCTAAACCGGTTTTGATTATTTTGCACATTTGGTTGAGCAAAACCCGGTGGTCGAATTTGATTAGCCACACTCGGAGGACCTCCGGAGGACGATAACCGGAATTACCCTTATGTAGTTAACCGCGGCTGCTGAAACGTATCCTAATATTAAACCCCAAAAGGTGTATGTCCATCGCAGGAGACACTGATAATAAGGAGAGCACCACCGCAAGTAACAGCAAAATTTCCTCAATGGCTTTTACGGAAAGCTAGAGTGTGTTGCTTGAAATGTTATTAGAATAGCGGTCATGGCGTTACAGTCACAGCACTTGTTTGCTTGATTTACTGCAGAGTAAGTTATTGGCTTATCACAAAGGAAGAAGAAGAATTAACATCCACTTGCTTTCACTTAGAAACAATTGATTTGGTTTCGTGAATTGCGGACCTTTGGATTTGTTTTGAAATCGTCACACATCTAAAGTACTTTCATTCCAAAAGATTACACCGGCGGCAGAATTAAAAGAATCTTGTCGGATTAGGTTTAAAGTCATTAGAAAGTATCAAGTTGCTGCAATTCGGTAAAACCGTAATGAGGCATTAGCACGAAGGAGATCTTTGTAATGCCCCATGCCTCATGAAACCTTCACCAAAACGTTGTTCAAAGTTTGGAAATTTCATTTTGGAGATTTGTCGTTCTTGAGGGAGGAAAGAATTCATTGATAATTAAAACAAAGATCTCCCAAGTGAGAATAGAATGAGGGGGTTCTTTTTCGAGCCAACGACGGGTTTGCCCCGCAAGAGAGAATGGAAAAACGATAAGCTTAATCGCTGAATTAGGCACATCCTAGTATTTTAATTGTGGAAAAGTTAATTTTGTTAAACCAACGAATGTGATCATAGGATTGTCTTTCTCAGTCCGAAGAATTGGTCCGAAGTCATCATATTAATGAGACTATGCTTGAGCTCGAAATGCTCAGCAAGAATTGGTGGAACCACAATTGCCTCTGCATAACCCTGCGTGGTAGAAATGGAGCAATTCCGTCAATAGTATTATCGACATACGATCTACGAGATTCTTCAAGAGAAAAGAGGTTGCTTTGAACGTCTATCGCTTACGACATTTCGATTTGAAGTAGTTGGATTAGGGGAAGATCCACCAACATAGATTCAAGACGAACAAGTGCGCATGCACAAATAACAAGAACAACATAATATTTTGGTAACCCAGATGTTAAAATTCCACGGTAAGCTCTTTAAACTACTCACAAGAGAGCAAAGGAATTAGCACCCGTAGTCAATTTAAAAGCGTTCTTCCTTATTGGGCGATGTTCCATGATCAAGCCCGTCTTAAACCCTTCCTAATAGTTTGTAATTCAAAGGTGAGATATGAGCCCGATATAACGATTACCAACAACGATTTTGTTTTGTTGGTTTTCAATTTTTTGGTACTTTCAATACTTTTTTTAGGGAAAAGTATTGTTGGTATTTTTTAATTTTTAATAATAAGAAAATATTCACAAGCGGAAAATGATAACCTCACGAGGAAGGGTCTTCAAAAACTAATCTTCAAACGAAACACGATAATCGTAGCATACCTCCCCGGCAGCGGCGCCAAAAATTGACTCTCGTTACTTAATATATATAAATATAATATAATATAAATATATAATAAGGATAAGAACAATAATAGAGAGATAAGTATTCCGTAAGGCTTTTAAAGAGATTTCTTACTTTTATCCAAAGCAAAAACCCTATAAAACCCTCCCGGGTCGTTTCCCAACGAGGCGTGAATTGAAAATCAAAGATACGTTCGTGATCGCGTAATTTGAATGGTTCAATGATTTTTTTTGATTTTGGATTTCTAATTCCAACAATATTATGCAAAAACAAGTAAGGGAAAACCTACAACGAAAGCAATTAAGGATTTAAGCCTAAAAACGATAACGGGATCAAAACCCGTTCTTTAAAAAAACAAATCCTACAAATTTAACCCTAAAAATGCAAATTTAATTTTCCAATGTCTTAAATGATA
Organism: Tanacetum coccineum; assembly: GCA_026074375.1. Classification (NCBI taxonomy): domain Eukaryota; kingdom Viridiplantae; phylum Streptophyta; class Magnoliopsida; order Asterales; family Asteraceae; genus Tanacetum; species Tanacetum coccineum. The sequence goes on from BQNB010015058.1 coordinate 41,826, forward strand.
AAATAAAATTTAAAAAAAAAGAATTATATTTTTTTGACTTTTTAATATTTTTTTATGAATTAAAAACTGTTTTACTCTAAATTAAATATTAAAAATACTAAGTTATTTATAAAAAATCTAAAAAAATTATAAAAAGTAGTTTGAACTAAGCTAAATCTAAAAAAAATAAGCTGGGTCAAACAACTTATCAAAGTGAGCTGTTAAAAAACAAAAAGGGATTAATACTAAAATGGGCTAAAAGGACTTAAATATTTGATTGTGCAAATAAAAACCAGATGGCCCTATCTGGTGTTGATGGTAGTGAGAGTGTGTGTTGAGGCGTTTGGTTTGCAAAGGGGAGGTCACAGGTTCGAGTCCTGTGGCCTTTCTTTTTGCTAAACTTTTTTTTAAACTTATAAAATAAGCAAATGTGACAAACTTTAAAAAAGCAACTTTTTTTTTAAAATCTCAAAAATAAGCTAGAAATTAGCAAAAGAAAAAAATGGCAGACTTGGTTTTTTAACTAAGAAGCATTTTTTTGCTAAAACTGTTGGCATTTAAATACTTAATAAGCTAAAAGAAAAAAAAGGCAAATAAGCAAACTACAGACTACACTTATACCTAATGAGCAACGAGAAACCTAGGTTAAGCAATCCTAACAAGCCATAAGTTCAGATAAGCAAATGAGCTTTTGGCTTAAAACTGTTAACAAAACAGCCTAGGGGGACTTTCTAGCTTAATTTTAGGCAAGTTAGTGGATCCTTATGGACAAGTGGCTTATACCACTAAAGAGCTTGTCCTATAAGCTACAATAATTAATTTTCAAAAAGCATTTTGAAATTCAGGACAAGCCAGAAAAGCCAATTGAAAAAGCCTGTTCACACATATTGCAATCTTTTTTAGTGTTCTTAAAAAGACAACTTGGCTTTTTGCAGCCTCAAAATAAGCTAGTAAGTGAGTTTCAAAATCCTTAAAAAGTTAAAACAGATTAAGCCTATAACTAAAACTACTTGTGCAAACTAATTCAAGTCCTAATTCCTACTTTAGCTTAACTAAATTTGAAAATAAAAAATGGAGATTTAAAACTAAACAAGTCTTTACAGGTTTGAGTATAAAAACCACAAGACTAAAACACACTTAACCTACTTTTACCTACTGCATTTAACCATAAAATAGAGTACAAGCAAAGCCTTAAAACAACTTTTATAGCAAACAATCAAAAGGAACAGTTTGAAAGGGTTTTAAAAAACACATATTCAAGGAGCATATGCAAGACTCCTTAAAACTTAATTTTTTTACTTTAAAATATTTTGAACAGATTTTCTTAACTTGAAAAGGCTTGTTAAAGAAGGCTTAGTGACCCAAAAAGTTTTTTTCAACCAAATTGGCCCATTTTACCTACTGACCCAAACACCCCTTTAAGTTAGAAAACAACATTTTCAACTTGTAAAACTGATTTTTAACACACCAACCTTTAATACCAGATCTTTTTTAGCTTAATATGAACCTAATGGGTAACTTTAAACATAGAAATAAGCCAGAATTATAAGCTATAAGATTGTGCTAAGAACTTAGCTATTAAAGACATATTTAGGCTAAAACTTGCACAAGTTGGATTTAAACTACACAAGCATCAAAACATGATCATGCCATATTCATAAGATATAATAAGCATGGAAAAGCAGGAAATAAGCAGTATGATAAGCAAATAAGCATTTGGCAGTTCAAGCTAAAAAGTGAGAAATTAAGAACTTACAAAACCGTTTGCTCTAAACAAGGGCACAAATGGCTCTTAGAGCTTATCAACAAGCTCTAGCTTGTTTAAAAACAAGCTAGTAAAACCCCTATAAGCCCTTCCTTTTCTGGCTTATCTTCCAAATGAGCTTTTTGAGTGATTTTTGGTAAAAAAAAAGGCTTAGACCCTATAAACTATGGAAAAGTTTATATAGTCTAAGTCAAACAGCTTAAGTACAAGTAAACAAGAGCTTATAAATGGCATTAACTTAAAAATAAGATTTTAACATAAAAACTCAGTTTTCATTAAACTTGAGAACAGTACAAGGTTAAAAAAAGTACAATAAGCTAAATTAAACTTAAAAATAAACTGAAAAGAAAACTCGATGCCCCCTAGGGCTTATAATGGCTTCTATTTATGCTTAAAAATCTTCAAGTCTTTGGTCTTCACTTGTGCTTCTTCTGTGAGAGGCAGATCACTTATGTTTCTTGTGTGAGGTAAGCTCAAAAGTCTTGTAAGCGTCTATTGAGAGATAGAGAGAGAGATAGATATATAGCGCACTCGCGCTCGCAATGACCTGCGCGGATTTCTTGTCAACTATCATAAACGAATGAGGATGGAGAGGATTGCCAAGGTGGCATTTGTTGGTTTATGGTGTGGGGTTAAGGTTGGAGAGTGATGTTTTGTCTGTGGGTGCATAAATCGAGGTGAAATTGACAAGGAAGGTGAATAGTAGAATTGGCGAGAAAGGGTTTAATTTACTGTGCGTTTGTTATGGAGGGATCGTCACGGGTTGTTTTGGATATGTTAAGAAATGTCTCAAGAATGGGAAACTTGAGAAAGTTGTTGCAGTTATCAAGTCTTGTACTCCGAATGCGCTGGGCGATCTCACAGTAACACTCAAAGATCTTTCTGGTATAATCTCCGGTACTATTCATTACAAAGTGCTTATAGAGGATAGGTTTACAAAGGCGATTACCGTAGGAGCGTCTTTGATACTTCATAATGTTTCCGTCTTTTCTCCTAAGCAATCAACTCATCATTATCTTAACATTACAAAGAAAAATATGGTCAAAGTATTCCATAAGGATGGTGGGTCTGCATAGTTTCTATGCTCTGTTCTGAATATTGCAAGAGTACTTCTTGATTTTGACATGTCTTAATAACTCAAATATCTTTCTTTGAATTATTGTATAAGAAAACAAACACCAACATAAAAAACAAACAAAACTTACTGAACAAAAAACAACTCAGAAAACAAACACCAACTAGCCCGCCAATACGGTATTTTAACCACTACTCTGTTTGACTAATCGTGTAAAGAAAACCACAATTCTTCATTTTCCCGCCAAGAGATTAGCCCGCCAAGAGACTAGCCCTTTTGTCTACCCATGGAAATACGAAATGTAGTTACACGTGTAACAAACAACAATCACTGTTTAATACAGATCAAATGGGTAAACCTGGTTATAACATTAAGGACCAAGTGTGTATAAACTCTTGTCATAGTGACATCCTCTTGCCTCTAAATTATGACTTTGACTTATCTGGCAATTCAATGGACCATAGAACATAGTAACACATGTAATAAACAACATTCATTGTTATATAGGGACCAAACGGGCAAACATGGTTTCCACATCAAGCTGTGTATAACCTCTCATGCTACTTATATGGTTTTGAAAACGGGCAAAACTGGTTTCCACATTATGGACCAACTGTGTATAAACTGTCATGATACTGAGTACGTAGTAGTTTTTTCATAAACAAGTTAAATAGGTCACAAACAGCTTAAATCAGTCATAAACAAGTGCAATTATCCATTTGTCACCTTAGTAGACTTTTATGTTTGCCTCTAAAAGGACTTAGACAGTTGCCACAGATGCGGACTTTGATGTTTGCCACTTATGTAGACTTGAATTACAAACATACACTCTCCTGAAACAGATTAGTTTTTGGAATTACAGAAAAGACCATTCACTTGCACCACCTGTTGCACTTGACTGTGTTAGTACACCATCACCCATTTCTCTTCCATCTGCATTCCTTGTTTGACTCACTGAAACTTGAGAACTGGTAGAAGGTTGACTTGCAGGTTGAGTGGGAGTTGTTTTTTGTAGACTAATTCTCTCTATTTGTACTCTTATCTTTGTCCATCTAGTACGGGAAGAACCTTGTCTGGCAACACCTGATCCACCTGAACCATCTTGACCAACTGCAGGTTTTGTTTGTTGTGCTTGCCTAGATGCACTACTACCGGCTTCTGCATTGTTGCCGCCTACATCCAAAAAAAAGAAAAAAAACAATAATCCTCGTAACCTGTTCGATCATGTTTAGATCAAAGACACACTTATAGCTTGAAGCTGAAATAACTACCTGTTGTTGCCTTTTGACTTTGTCCTTTGCATGTTGCCTTATTGTGTCCAGTGTTTCCGCATGATTGACATGTAATGGTTCTTCCTTTCCTGCTCAGTTTACCATCTTTCACAAATGGTTCATCCTCATGTTTGGACCTCTTTATTTTCTTATTTTGTCGGCCTACCTGGACATGATGCTTGGGGTGGCAAAAGTGTTGTTGGACATGTGGACTTCTCCCAGTAGTTGGTCCCACAAATTGGTTGTATCTTGTGAGAGTATGTTTCCTTCCATGTACTCAACCAATAACAAGGATTTACCCAAGTTTCTAGGGGTGGTGCCGCCCGGTCATTCAGAGCCATATTCCAACAAGCTGCAACAACATGCTTACAAGGAATCCCTGTCAATTCCCATTTCCTACATGAACATGTCATACTCACTACATCCACAACACACTGATCACCAAGTAAACTTGAAACTCGATACTTATTTTCTCCATTCCATTGCACCTTCATCAAATGAGCTTCTTTCTTAATGGATTCCATGATTCTGGTTGCAGTAAGGGTCAAAGGACCAATACATTTATCAATGACACCTTGTACATTCATAATTCTCTTTATGCAATACTCCCTGATTACTCTAAAAGTGTGATCACTGGCTTGTCCCTACCTCCAACTATTTTACCATTAAAGACCTCACAAATGTTGTTGAGCAATAAATCAGATTTGGCTCTACCTACAAATCAAAAAATACAATATCATTTAATGCTATACAACTATACCTAATACTCATAAATATAAAAGCAGTAAAAAGTGTGATGGCATTAAAAAAATTACACGGTTAGTCCCAGTATTTATGTGCTACCTGAAAAATGAGATCTAGCCCAATGTTCTGCTGGTATCTTGTTCAACCATTCATGTGCCTTAGGATTCATCGTCTTAAGTTCCAACATACACTTTTCAAAATCCCTAACATTTGTAGCAGATGCAGCTCTCCACAACAGATCCTTGTATTCTTGTCCACACCATCCTTGCTTTATATTTTCATGTATGTGTCGCAAGCAATATTTGTGTTCTGCACTTGGGTAAATAGTTTTAATGGCCGGAATGATACCCTGCATGAACCAATTCATTAATCAGTTACAAATTCATATAATTCAGTAATTAAGAATTCAACTAGTCAAGCATAATACTAACCTTTTGTCTATCAGTGATGAATGTGAAATTAGAATTGGGATGCAAATCTATGTCATCACTCAAACACCACAAGAACCAGCACCATGAACTCTTACTTTCAGTTTCAACCAACGCATAGGCCAATTGGTAAATTCCATTATTTGAATCCAGTCCAACCGCTACCAATACTTGGCCTGAAAATGGCCCCTTCATGAAAGCACTATCTAAGCCTAACAGATCTCTTCTGTAGGCTCTAAAACTCAATTTTAATACTCCCAAACAAACGTATATTCTCTAAAACACCCTAGTAGGTAAAGAAGGATCAGTATTCCTTTCAACTTCAATCTTGACAGTGGTATTAGGGTTTGTAGACTGTAACTCAACAACATAGTCTCTAAGCATAGAATACTGCAAAACATGATCTCCTCTAATCTCTCTTTCAGCTTTAGCTTTAGCTTTAAAAGCTTTGCTCATAGATATCTGAACCTCCAACTTACATTGGAGATGGTCAACTGCCTTAACTGGGATATCCGGATTAACCCTGACTTGTTCAAATATCTTTTCAGACAAGAATTTGTAAGTGCAGTGTTTGATTTCCCTAGATTGAAGGCATGTGTGTGTATCCTTGTGTGTCTTCACCACCCAATTTTGTGTGAATTTATCTTTTCCCACATACAAGACCCAAGGTCAGAGATCCCCTTTATCATGTGCATCTAAAAAAGAAGAAGATGCTTGACTGTCATCATTGGTACGTGTATTCTTCTTTTTTTAGTCCTAGTAGTTGGGCCACTTGATCCACTAGGCCCAACTTCCATTCCACGATTTGGGCCAGTTGGTCCAGTACCCTGTGACATTGTAAATACAGGCACTTTTCCTTCACATCTTGCTCTTATCCTGACACTATCATTCTTATACAGCTTCAAATTACTTTTGCTTTCAATGGAATGCAGGTAGACTCTGTCCTTAGCCTCTTTTGGAGTATTAAATTTCTGGCCAGTGTAAAATGAGTACTTCTACTGACCACTAGCATTTATAACACCTTCCATTTCCGTCCTCAATTCGGCTAACCTTTTCTTCCTGTAATTTCTTTCTTCATCATTACCAAGGTCATTGTCGAAACCATCTGCATTGATGACATCCACGTCCTCTCCTTCTAAAACATCATCCGGCACTAGATTAGTGATACCAATGTTGTCAAAAGGAAGATCCATGCTAATACCATACAAATAGACATCAACATCAGGCTCTACAATCTCATTCTCTTCATCTACTAAAAAATATTCATCTACATCATCATCATCTGTACCTACATCTTCACTAGACTGAACATCATATTCAGTTTCATATGCAATATCTATTCCTTCATCATCATAGAAGAACTCTCTATCAGTACGAGCTGATTCATCTTCCTGACCATTACCCTGTTCAGCGTCTTCCCCATCTTCCCCAGAACTGACATAATCTTTAATTACAACATCTTCAACACTGAATTCCTGAGTTCCAACCTCTTCTACAATGGGTGCCTCAGTGCTAACCTCTGTCACAATTGGTTCTTGAGTGCTAACCTCTGCCACAATGGGTTCTTGAGTGCTAACCTATACTAAAATAGGTTCCTGAGTAGGACTAACATCTGGTTCCTCAGACATAGGGAGCTCAGATTGTGTTTCAACTTGGGAAACATTTAGGTTTACAGGTCCATTTAAGTTCAAGTCCAAGTCATCAACTCCAAATGACTCATCATGACTTAACCCTGAACTGTCCACACCACTCCCCGCAACATCAGCAAAGCCTGCCTCTCCATCCAATTCTGTTTCATCAAATGATAATTTCCTCATCACATCATCTATAACCTGACTTGCAGTTGCTTGTTGTGTGACAAAACTCAGGTTTATGTCACTAAACTGCGATTGTATTGTGGGGGAGAACATGGCTTTGTGTGTCAACTCCATGTACACCACTCAATGTGTATATGTGATGACAGACTCATCAGTGGGAGGGGTTAAAATACAATTAGGCATACACCTAGGTGTAATGGACTCACAAACAGAATCCTTACAAGGGGTACTTGAATCATGTTGTGGCAAAGAGCTAGGTGTGACAGAGTCACAAACAGGTTCCTTAGTGGTTTCACTAGACTCATGCCAGGTCAACAACAACATTTTTTCAGTTCTGTTTGCTGCAATGCTACCTGCAGGCTCATCAGTAATATCTTCTAATGTTGCCCTAAACCGTGGTGCCCTAAGGTAAGAGTCTAAAACGGTAACACCATGTTCTATATAGACCTCAATCAACTTAAAGCTCCTAACAAGGGTAGCCAGGCAACGAACATCCTCCTCGCAAGCCAAAGCATACAACCCTTCATCTAGACTGGTGAGTGGTCTAAGATAATTATAAAACATGGGCTCAGATTCACCTGTGTAACCTAATTTAAGAACCATCATGTTCAGCGCAACGACAGTAAACAAATCGATATCGACCATATCAAATATATCGACACGACCACTGACATACATTCGGCCTGGATACCTTTGAAATTTTCCACCATGATGTATTCGAATCGAAAACATATTGGGTGCATTATCTGAAAATCAAAATCAAACCCTAACTTCATAAATCGACAATAAAACAAGTAAAGAACACTACATTTGTAAAAAAATTAACTTTGAGCAAAAGCGCTTCAAATCATTACCATAAGTCGATTCGAGTTGTTCGATGAGTTGCTCGGTGGTGCCCGTCCACTATTGACGGCGGAGCTTCCATCCCGTGTGGTCCACTAACACCATTGCATGTGGGGTTTGATCGAAGAAAATAACTGTAGGTATGGTTGTGTGAGTGATTTGTGAGAGAGTTGGAATATGATTCGGGCGGGAATAATCTTGTGAAATGATAGGGATGAGAGGTGTAAGTGAGGTGAATAGTAAAAATAATAAATGCTGATGTGATGGGAGTGTACACATGTATACAAAAAAAATTTATGGTTAGGGACCAAGGGTGCACTATAATACTTTTTATGCGAAATTACAATAATACCCATCACTAACGAAGCGACTTAACGATCGTTCATGCTTTGGAACCAAACATGCACCAAAATGACCACTTTTGGGACCATTTCCACTGATTTTCAAAACGGGGGACTGAATCCGCAAACGGGGTGAACCATGAGGACCAATAGTGTAATTTACCCTAGTAATTATGTTAGAGTCCTTAACTTGGACTAAAACCGTTCTTCCATTTACTGTAAAATGTATTTTATATATAAAAAGTTAATATCTTATTACACTTTTCTTGACATTGATAACAAACGAGCAAGATTACCCGCGCGATGCTGCGAGACGTTAATTTTTCGCGCGTTGTTGCGCGACACTAATTTTTTTTGTATTTTATGCGGGTTTATTTTTTCGGTCTTTGTAGCGTTATTTTTTTATTTTATTTTTTTCCTTGTGAGAATTTATTTTCTCGACCTCATGTTTAATAGTTTGGTTTTTTTATATGGGCTTATATATTGGGCCTCATGTTTAAAGGTTTGTTTTTTTTGGCTATATGGTTTTTTTTACTTAGCGTACGTCGGTTTTCCATTGCGTCATTTATTTTAAAGTTATTAGTTATTTTAGTGTTTTTTTTTAATTCAACATTTTTTATAAAAGCGTACGTATGTTAGAAGCATTACAATACTTGACTCGCTTTGTTTGCAATTCGAAGATCTTTCCGAGGGTGTTTTAAAGTTTATGACATTAAAAAGTCGTAAATAGTTAAAAGAGCGGGAATGTGCCCATGCGTTGCAACGGTGGTTTTTTTATATTGCCTACTTGTATGTTTTACGTTATTATACTCGCCCCATAAACGTTGACTAAGTAAAAAAGGGGAAAAAACTAAATGGGCCGGCCCAAGGCGGGCCAAAAAATTTTTTTGAATTGATTTTGAACGAATATTGAGTACGAATGTGGCCGTGCGTTGCAACAGGACTGACTTGTATTCGAAGGTTTTTTTTATATTGCATACTTGTATGTTCCCTGTTATTATACTCGTGCTTTAAATCTTGACTAAGTAAAAAAAGAAGGAAAAAAACCCCAAATAGGCCAGCCCAAAAATAAGAGCTAAAAAAAACGCTATGGCCCGAACATTGTTCCAGGATGAACAGTGGAAATGCTGTCAAAAAGGACAACTTTTAAAGTTCAATTGAGAGTATATATATAGGGAGGTGATTTGTGCACAATGTTTTTTTTGCCATACACCATTAAATATACCGGTAATGCACAGTACAATATCGGTGATGCATGATTAGTGATGTATGGCAAAAAAAACATGATGCACAAATCACCTCCCGTATATAATTGGCCAAGCATTTATTTGATCTTGATCCTTATGGATCGAACAGGGGCCTAGACTGGATCTCCAGGGCTCCCCTAATAATATCCATAAATGGCTTGTTTTTGGTAAGAGATGAATATTACCATATGTAAATTACGGTGCATGGTACACATCAGTAACTAATAATCAAGTTAGACACAAATTTTTTGTTATATTTTTCTGGTAAAAATCAAAAAGGAGATAGGATTCCTGATTATTCAGAACTTAATCGAACGACATGTACTGATCGTTAGAATCTTAGATATCCGTCCATTCTCGAGGGGAATTCTGATTTATTGGCAAAGAGGCGAAGAAATAGAGTCATCATCCCACTCGAATCGATTCCAGAAGGCGAGAACCCACTCATACCTTCTTCGGGTATCTCAATTGAAATCCCCAGAAATAGTATTCTCCGTAGAAATAGTATTCTTGCTTATTTTGATGATCCTCGATATATAAGAAAGAGCTCGGGACTTACTAAATA